>JAHKKF010525802.1:0-29011 GCA_019740295.1 Labeo calbasu
GGTCCTCACTTTCCCTTTAAAGGCCTGCTTGAGGGACAAGACTTGATTTTAGGGATCAGGTAATAATTGGGTAAAGGTTAGGTTTAGGGTTTGGGTGAGGCACTTAGCTCTGATGGGTAGGTTTAGCGTAAGGAGCATGAGATTGCATTGTGTCAATGTACGTCCTCACAAATATAGCTATACAGAGTTGTGTGTGTGTGTGTGTGTGTGTGTGTGTTGGGTGGAGAGAGCGTGACAGTCTCGTCTCTGATTGGCTGAGCGTCTCCCGTGCCTTGTAGCGCTGCTCAGCCCATCGCGCGGCCGCGTCCTCGGTAATCTTGACCGGGCGTGTGTCTTGTGCTGTGCGCGGATGGAGGCGGCGGTGCTGAAGCCGCAGATGATGGCGGATGCTCGCGCCGAGCGGGAGGTGCAGAAGCTGCAGGAGCTCGTGCGGAAACTGGAGCGGCAGAACGAGCAGCTGCGGACGCGCGCGAACATCGTGCCGCCCTCTCCGGCGTGCCTGCGCCCGACCTCCTGCTGCATCCCGAGCCCGGCGCCGAGCCTCGCGTGCCAGTATTTCCCGCCGGACGATCCGTTCCCGTATTTCCAGCCGCATTCCGCCGCCGAAGAGGATGAGGAGGATGAAGATGAAGATGAGGACGAAGAGGAGCCGCGCGCGCTCCTGGACGAGCTGATGCTGCTGGACCTGGAGAGCGCGTGTCCGAGCGGAGAGTCTGACGAGACCTGGTGAGAATCCATTGTGTTATTACGAGTCCGGATTCACACTGAACACCGGGATGATCTGGTTCAGTCCACATTCTGCTGTGTGATTCGGTGCGGACTCGAACATTCGAGTGTAACAGTTGTTTCTCTCTCGCACACTCACTGCCCTAGATAGTCAACAGCATGAGGAGCAGTGAAGATGACAGCTGAACCAGATTCAGAGGACGTGAGGATGTGTTTCTGGCAGGACTGGAGTTGTGTTTGATTTATTATGAGTTTCCATTTGTGCCAAAAACAACTGGACTGTGTTGTACTAACTACATTAGCTCATGTCTGCAGTCAGTGTGAACTTGTTGAGATCAGTGTGTGTCTCTGTGTTGTTTTATTAAAGGCTGTTTATAGGGGTTTTCACACCGTCTTACTAAAAATCTGATCATGATGTCAAAGTGTGAAGATGAAACTCGGCGACTTTAGATTCATTCACGACACGTTGTAGAACAAAAAGACAAATGCATCTGTAGGTTTAGGAAAACTCATGACTGAACTAATCTAAACACTCTGTTTAGATGAATATCTGCAGACAGAGCAGTCTGCACTTTTTTTGGCACAAACAGACGGTTGGGCTCCGCGGTCGGGTTTGGATGGGACTGCTGTTCTGAGAGCCGGTGAATCACATCGAGCAGATTGAGCTCGAGTTCGTCAGGGTTTGCAGGAAACGATCACGCTCGAACCACAGGACGTTCCGTCTTTGTTGTGTATTTAGAATAATTCACTGCCAGGTGAAAACAGAAGCTAAACTGGGAAATCGAGTAATCGGAAGCCGATTAAGCGTCCGTCTTCTTTACGGCGCGTCATGGGTCAGTCGTCAAAGCCAAATCTTGTGACTGAAGATTAGTGTCTTCTAAAAGGATTCGTGAGTGTCCGAGAAGCTGAAATCAAATTCAGTGTGTTTGGTCTCTGTCACAGAGCTGATTCTGGTTCTGCTCTCTCCTCAGGCTCTACGTGTCTCCCAGGGCTCATCTGTGGTCCGCCGCCGGTCTGGACGCTCTGCAGTGGACTCGACACGTTCTGGATCGGCAGCTGCCCGAGCTGGACGCCGGCCGGCACTCGCTCTGCCAAAGACTGGAGTCCGGTACGTCAAACCAGACCAGAACTGAGTCTGATTACTGTGTGAAAACATCAAAACTTCCGTCAGAATATATCCATTTGCTTTCTGAAGTGACCTTCATTTTCTGCTAGCATCATCAGCCCCTTCATAACATACATAATAAGACTTATGTCTTGTGAATCGCCTGACTGTAACAGGTCATTTCACCCAAAACAGAAGATATTTCATCATTTGCTCTGATGATAGTTACAGTATTCTTTCATCGTTTTTGTCCATGCATTGAAATTCATGCAACAAATCACATTTTTGAGAGAATATCGAAATATAGAAAATGGTTTTGGAACAGTGTGAGTTTGAGATTGAGTTTATTTGATTATAAAGCTTATTTCTAATGCAACTAGTGCTGTACAAAACAACAACCACAGCCAAACACGACCAGATAAAACTAGACTAAAATAAAAGCCTCTCTGCGGTCCGACTCAAAGTCAGAGAGTCTTAAGGTTTAAAAGCATCCAGGCTTCAGATATTTTTAGTGTACTGTCCCTTTAAATTCACCTGCTACGCACTGTAAAAAATGAGTTATATTAATGGTAAAAGACTTTAAAATTGCTGTGTTAACAACCATAATTGGTTAATTATTAAATTAATAAAACAGTCATTTCCCTTATTGTATTTAGTAAAAAAAACCTCATAAATCTAATGGGACAATTCATGTAATTTTACAGTAAAATACTGTTAAATTTAGTCATTTTTCAAGTAATATTCTTTTAAATACTGTTGAAGGTTTTGAAAGTGAAAAAGAACAAGTTATATAATTAGCAGTAAAAAAAAAAAGTAAAATGTCTTTGAAAATTGACAAAAAAAAAATTTTTGTATTACACTTGGTGGTATTTTTAACTTGATGTCTGTTAATGAAATATACTGTGCATTTTTTTCCTTTTTTTTTTTGGGCTGTAAATGAAGTGAAATCTATAAAACCTAAAATATCAGTCCCATATATTTTTTTGTGGTCGAGTTCTGGCGAGCACAGCTGCTGCTATTTCACCTTAAATTTCACAGATCGTATATATGTACATAAGATTGAGCACGGTCCGGTATCAGCGTTTATCGCTCATCAGTTTGTGACAGACGAGGGCAGTGCGGCCGCTGGAGGTCATCGGGGGTCAGTGAGGTGCGGATCACATGATGAGAGCGTGAGGATTAACGGAGGGACGCGCTGAGCTTCAGTGCGGCCCGCATATAAACACAGGAGCTCAGAATAACCAGCTTCATCTTATTAACGCAGCTTCATCTGGTGCGTGAATAGTGTTAAATGAGCTAGTGCTGCTGAGCTGCTGAAGTGTTTGAGGGGGCGGAGCCATCATGAACATGTAAATGAGAGAGTGTGACGGACAGCTCTGACTCTGGGACGCTTGTAATGCGTTCAGGATTTAGCGGTAAGCTTGTTACTCGGCTAAATAAACCCTGTGTCACATTCACAAAGACACATCTGAGCTAGTCACAGCGTTAACCCCTTACTAACTAGTGCTGGCGCTCGGCTTCGCTGCTATATTCGGCCTGCAGGAGCGGGTTAGACGAGCCGTAACCATAGCAACTGTGTTTACATGAAAGGAGTCTGCCGTATAGCGTGTTATTACTGAAGCCGCAGTGTGTTCGGCAGATTCATCACTCGTGTGCGTGAACATATCAGATGAAATATCCTGTTTGATAATGGACTGGATGTGCGTTTGCTGTCATGTGTTCATCAGTAAAAGGACACACTCAAGACTCATAGATTGTGTGTAAATCCTCTCATGTGCTGAAAGAATCGTTGTCTTCAGTTGTCTTGTGTGTCTCTGTCTGACACTCAATGGCTGTTTGTCCCTCAATGGGTTTTTTCACAGCATCTCTAACCTCTTCAATCTCACACACACACATCATAAAACACATCAGAAAATTTAAAATCAAAACACAGAATTTCTGAAAAAAATAAAAAACATTTTTCATAGGGCAGCATTATTGTTAACATTTCAATAAGTTATTGAATCTTTGTGAATATAACTGATTGGAGATCCTCTTTGATTATTATATGTTAATTAAACTAATGAAAATTACAATGGAAAAGACAGAATTTTGGAAAAAATAAAACGTATTTCAGAAAAAAATGAGATGAAATTTGGAGAAAATTAATATGAATTTGGGAAAATAAAACAATTTTGCAGGAAAAAATTAAACAGAATTTTAAATTGAAAAATTTAATTAAATAATAAAAGAAATAAAAATTAATTGAATTTAGAAAACATAAAATGTAATTTGAGAGAAAATGGAATCTCTGAAAAAACTAAATGGAGTTGGGAGAAAAATAATAACAGATATTTTGGGAAAAATAATACATTTAATAACACCCTCCCACACGGCCCTTAAACTAGTGACTGACGTGAGTTTATGATGGTCAGCATAAACACACACACACACGCAGCGGTCAGTGATGTTGTTCATCTCTGTCTCGTTCAGTCAGTAGATGGAGGTCAGGCTTCTCCTCTCCTGCTTTTCCTCGTGCTCGTGTCGTTGGAGTTTCTCCTCTCTGCACCTCCTCTCCCTCCTCCAAACCCTGTGCTCCCCTTCCCAGCAGCACCTCCTGTGAGAGAGCAGGTAACACACACACACACACACACACACACACACACACACACACACAGAGCTCGTCTCAGTGTTCCTCACGTGACCTGCTGAATGTTGACCTGTTTATTGAGTGTCAAATGAAGTCAGTTCACTTCAAATACCACAGAATATTCCTCATATTTAACGTGAGGAAACTCCACATGTGTTCTGGAGAAGAGCGTTAAGGCTGGAGATACACAACATCCGAACAGGTTTTCAAATACTAGACAAATCAACACAATAACAGGCTTAAATAACAGACACATTTGATCTCCAGTGACTGGATGGATTCATAGTCTGAAGCTAAAAAAACCACCGCCTGTGTCCATCAGACGCTGTGATTAATATGAAATCTGACAACTCAGAATACTGGACGTCTCCACGGCGACACCCAATCACGCGCTGTCGTGTTGTTGTGTTTGTGATGTCGGTCAGGTCGTGGCGTCAGGCGCGGTGCGTTCGCTCAGCCGCCGGCGGACGGCGATGTGAGCGCGTCTGAGCCGGACGACGACTCCGTTACTCTGGGTTATAAACTGCAGGACCTCACGGACGTCCAGGTGATGGCCCGACTGCAGGAGGAGAGTGAGTATGAAGATCCCGACTCGCACAAAACACGTCAGGAACGCGCCACATTACACCACTGAATCAACAGGAATGAGTCATGTACAGAAAAATAAAACCATTTAACACATTTATTCATTTTAAATATATGATTTACATTTTACATTATACATATTGCACTCTTAAAAATAAAGGCATCTTTATTGGCACTGATGTTTCCATGAAGAACCTTTAACATCCATGGAACAAAAGGTTCTTTATAATGGGGGAAAAAAAATGAAAGTGTTCTTCACATTAAGAAAACATGGTTCATTTAAGAACTGATCACTAAAAGAATCCCTTTTTTTAGTGAATACATCATTAGCTGTGTTTCCTTCCACTTGTTTTATGCAAATTTTGAGATATTGCATTAAAAATGTACGATGGAAATGCCAAGATGTGCATAAACTCTAAAAAGGATTTTTTATATTTTGCACCGGTTTCTCAGAAAGTCACAATTTTATTCTTTTGAAAACACATGGGATGAAAACGCTGCTTTTTTTTGCAAATATTTTAATGCAGTATTCTAATTTTGCACTTACGTTACATTTGCAGCTCTGAATGGCAACATTGCTGTTTTATTAAAGTAAGGACAGAACGTAGTTTGTGACTGTAATACAGTAAAGAGAGTGTTGGTAAAATATGCAAAAGATCCTACAGTCTTAATGCAAAATATAACTTCTTATTTAATGATCTTATTTTTGTCATGATGTGTGAATGGAAGCATGTTTCATCAATTTAAACCACCAGAGAGTGTTAATACCAGTAATTCATCCGTCTGTGTAATTATATAGTACTGTTTACATGTTTGCGATAAAGCCACGTGATCTTAAACCCACAAACCCTCATGTGAAGAACACGAGCGGCTCATATTCACCCTAAAATCACAAGACTGACAGAAGACCTCCATTTCCAGAACTGTCTTTTCTTATTTTCCTTCATGATGAAATGTGACGTGGGCGTTTTCTCTGTCAGGTTTGCGTCAGGACTACGCCACCACCTCCTCCTCCTCCTCTGTGAACCGTCGCAGCGCCAGCTTCTCCTTCCAGTTCGGCCAGCGCGGCGATTCGCACCTGGACGAGGAGGAGGAGGAGGAGGATGACGATGAAGACTACGGTCAGTTACCGCCACCGCAGCCGCGTCTGAGTCGAGCCGGACCGCTGCAGCGCGGCCTGCCGCATTCACACACCTTCAGCAGCATCAGGGACTGGACGCGCAGCAGCACGACTCCCACCGGCGCAGCCACGCAGACGCAGACGCAGACGCCCGTCTACTGCAGCGATACGCAGCCCGGCCTCAGGAGCAGCTCAGGTGAGATCATGTGACATTACACTGATTACCTGAAGTGAGTTCAGGACAGACTGTGAGTCAGAGTGAAGGAAATGATGCGTCACTGACAGAGAAACAACATCACGACTGCAGTTCAGCATGCAAACTGATGCGAGAAACGTAAAACATTAAAGCTGATTCTCTTGTGTTCCTGTCTGTCGCTGTTGTACTTCCTGTTTGTGTGTTGTGTTTGTAATCCTCCATCATGAACTGCTGAAATCAGTTGAAAATGAGAGTAAGTTGATCAACTTTAATGTTTTATTAAGGAATTTGTGACCCTGGAGCACAAAACCAGTCATAAGTATCACGGGTATATTTGCAACAAAGGCCAAAAATACCTTGTGTGGGTCAAAATGATCGATTTTTCTTTTATGCCAAAAATCATTAGGGCATTAAGTAAAGATCATGTTCCATGAAGATAATTTGTAAATTTCCTACCATAAATATATCAAAAGTTAATTTTTGATTAGTAATATGCATTGCTAAGAACTTCATTTGGACAACTTTAAAGGTGATTTTCTCAATATTTAGATTTTTTTGCACCCTCAGATTCCAGATTTTCAAACAGTCGTATCTCAGCCATCATGACAAACCATACATCGATGGAAAGCTTATTTATGATGCATAAATCTCCATTTAAAAAAACTGACCCTTATGACTGATTTTGTGGTCCAGGTCACAAATATGATACATTTATTGATGGTTTGTAATGATATGTGTGGATGGGTGAAACTGACTGATGCTCAGATGTGAATGTCATGAGTCTCTAAGCATCTTAATATATAACACACACACACACACACACGTCTCAATCCTCTTAAAGCACATGAGATGTAATTGGGCTTTAATCTAATGCGAACATGTTTTACTAATGTTTGCGGCTCATGTTTATCTGTCGTGCGTGCGATTGGCTGATCTGACAGGAAGTGCTGTTTCCTCAGATAAGCTGCGGAGGAGTATGCCGAACCTGCTGATGTCTGCGGCTCTGAGTCCGGCGCAGTCGAGTCCGGCGCTGCCGTCGGCGTCCATGAGGAACAGCCAGAGCTTTGACTCGTCCAGCGCTCTGACGCGTCTCCAGACCTGCAGTACGTCTCCAGCGCGTCACCAGGCCTGTCGAAATAATCAATATAGCGACTTAACGCACATTATATGTGCACGACCTCAGTCGTTTTTGGTGACGCATATCTTTAGATTTTTTTGCCCTATTCACCTGCAGTGTCTTTCCTTAAGAATTAAAAGTTTGTTGTCATTTGAAAGTGCACAAGTTTTCTTGCGTTGTTATGTTGTTATATTAGGATTATATCGCAATTATTTCTGGGGCAATATATCGCACAACAGGAAGTTGTTATCGTAACAGGCCTGCGCATCACACAGCAGCAGCGGCGGCGCGTTCACGTGTGTCAATCCGATCTGATCGTGCGTTTTCTGTTTTTCTGTTTAGTTCCGGCTCCCGCGCAGCTGCAGAACCGCGTCCAGAGCGTGGGGAACTTCTCGTCCCGTCAGCCGCTCAAAGCCACCGCCTACGTCAGTCCCACCGTCAAGGGCCCGTCGCCCATGACCTCATCCGTCAGCTTACAGAGTCTGTCGGTCAGCGGGATCCCTAAAGCGGCCGCGTCTCAGATCCCGTCTCGCAGCGGTCTGCCGCGGCCCGCGTCCTTCATCGCCAGCGGCTCCGGGCCTCGCGGCAAACTCACGGCTCCCGTGCGCAGGTAAACACGTCACATCCACCGCCCGTCCGCAGCTGATGCTGCTTCAAATCCTCAAAGCTGCTTTAATATTAAACGCCAAACTCGGATTAAAACCTAAAATTAGTGAGTTATGAAAAATTCAGGTTGAGATCCTGAAGAATTTACATCTGCTGACCTAAAACCAACGGATTGAGCGTGTAAAGCGGCCGCTGGCATGAAAACCGCATTGATGTGAGCAGTTACGACGAAGCTCCACAACCGTAAACTGATTACAAGCAAATGACTCGCGCTTACTGTTACTGTAACACTTTACTCTCAGGCCCCGTTATTAGTTAATGCATTAACTAACATTGAGCAGTACATTAGTTGACTAGTGACTCTTTGTTGATGTTAGTTCATGTCAGCTAATAATATTAATAACAGATGCAACTTTTGATTTTGCTCGTTTGAAAAACACTTATAAATCTCTCACTGTTCAAGATTCAATCTTTTATAAACTTGTTTTCTCTTCATTAGCACATTTTGTGTTTCTTTTTTGAGCTGTTTGATCTTGATCTCACTGAATATTACCATCATTATCCACAAATAATGCTTCTGTACTCAAAAACTGATCAACAATCAATCAGTTCCAGAAAAAAAAGAAAATCCAAGATTTGGTGATACTATCGCATAATAAGAGATTTATACGCTGTTTTTAGAAGACCAGAAACAGCACAAGTGTAACAAGGTGGGAAAAAATTCAAAATGATCAGGTTTGTTTGGTAAGTTGTTGAACCCTGTGTGAGCAAAGTCAATTAGTTTTAGTCCAGTTTGATAACATAAACTTGCAATTTCAAGAAGAGGAAAATCCTTTCTGGGTCAGAATGACTGTAACACAATAACAGAAGCTTATTTTTAAAATGTTACACCTGTAACCGTATTATATGTGTTACAGTGCTTTATTCTGATGAGTCGCTGATGATTATTTTCATTTCTGCGTTCGTGAAGTTTGCTGACGCCGCCGAAGAGCCTGGCGACGCTGAGCGCGCTGCGAGACGGGAGCTGGCGCGACGGCTGTTACTGACGGAGCCGCTGCTGAAGGACGGGTTTGGAGCGTCCTGCTGGTCGGGGCCGCTCGCTTTATCACCAAGTGTTCTTGATGAGCGACGCTGGAGCTGAGCGCGGTGAGGAGCGTCTGACGGGCTTCCTGTCCTCCAGAGCGAACGGCAGCTCTGTATGCAAACACACACGCACGCACCGGCGTCACGCGTTCGGAGGATCTGAGCGGTCGCGGGCGTTCGGAGGAAACGCCACACATGCTGCTAAATCGGGGCCGCGCGGCTCCTCGTCCCTGTGCTGAACCGATCGTCTGAAACTAAACCGCTTGAAATGGTTTGTACGATTGTTTGAAGTTGGAATAGGATTCCATTTTTATGATTTTAAGGGTCTTAACCAAATTTCAACAGGTTTTTAACTATTTACAGGTACGTACGACTTTAATGTGAATATGTTTATATGATTAATAGTGCTTTTTAACTTATTACGAACTCTTAAATCGCTGATCCGAACGGACCAATTATTGCACCATTTGTAAACATATTTGACTTCAATTAATGTTTTGATTATAATTGTTCTCGATTGTATTATTTGATGTTGCACTTTCACTGTTGATGTTTATTTTATCGTTGATTATTTCTTCATTCATTTTTCGGAGGCCACAGATGTAGCGCTGTATTTATTTAGGAGTCATCTCCTCGTCTTCTTCACTTCCTTTATTGTGTAAAATATACTTAAAAGAGGGTTCTTCATGTTTGCACATCGTTTCCGTAAATGCGCCACCGTTTTCTTCTTAAATATTTCTGTATGACTGATATTTTAATGGGTGTGTCTGTATTTAAAGTCCAAATAAAGTTCTGTTTGTTTTTTATGATTGTGTACTGCTGATGTTTTCTGTGCTGGGAATCCAGACATTAGAACATTCGCTTTACTCATATAGTCTCAGAGTGTTGGCGGTAACGCATTACAACTAATGTAATCAGCAGTGCATTACAGGGAAATGAGTTACTTTTGTAAATAAGTAAGGCCAGTTCCTTTCCCCCCATATGCTGACTGACGGATCTCGTGTTGCCATGTTGAGAGAAATCAGGAGTAAGTGCAGAGGTGTTGTGTGCGCTGTGTGAACATGATGTTACTGTGGTTCTGGACTAAATGTCGACATGCGTTTACTCATCACACATTAAATATGTTCAATAACACAAATATCCTTTATGTATTGAAGCTTATTTTATTAACCAGTGTCTTTGCTTTCGACCTTCGATGATCCAATTCAAACATACTAATAAGAAACATGTCTTTAGATAAACAACATTTGCGTTTGTTGCGTCCTGTTCTTCATGCGATCCAGAAAGGTTTGTTTGAGCGGCGCCCTCTACTGTACAGACACGAATTCACATTTCCTTCAGCCTTATTCATTTCATTTTTGGTGTGAAAGAGCTTTTGCATATTTCAAAAAAACAAGCAAGCACAGGCAGATGAGAAAAAGTAACGCAAGAGTAATGTAACGCATTACTTTCCATCAAAGTAACTAAGACTTTCCCCAACACTGTAGTCTTTTATACATTTTTTGTTTTAGTCCTTTTGGTACATACAGTTACACTAAATTAAAATGACAAATGTTGTCTTGGCAGGTCGCTGAAATATAAAGTTTTTAATAGTTTACTTAAGTTGAATTTTATTTCAGGTAATAATATTATTATTTTTTATTATTTTAGTTTTGGTTCTATTTACCTATAACCCAACTCATAACCCTGCTGATTGAGTGGATTTATTCAGGGTCTTAAGGAGTAATCATTTCTGTCCTGAAGAGTCTCTTCTGCTGATGCTTTCTCACGGTGGGCTGACTCAGGCATTACTCCATTTCTCTTCAGGGTGAGAGAGTTTTTAGCCCAAATTTAAAACATCTATTTGATCTTACTTAGGATTTGGGCTTTTATGATCTATTACTTAACACAACTTAAGTAGGACTGACGATCGCCTTTAATAAGTTTTAATTTTATTAAAGTGAATCGTCTGGACTCGATATAGCTTTACTGGTGAAAATATTTCAGTTCTGAAATACAGTCAGTGTGTCTATCAGTAGTTGTTATTTCTGTTATATTTCTGTAGTTCTCGAGTGTGCAGTGCAGCTATAATAATACCGTAGAATAACTTTAAATGTGATTTAGGAAATCTTGAATCATGTTGGTTAATTTTGGAAAAACATATCTTCCCATACCGGGAGTCGAACCCGGGCCGCCTGGGTGAAAACCAGGAATCCTAACCGCTAGACCATATGGGAGGACCTGATGAAGCGGCGGCCGGATGAGTTCTTATAGTTACAGCTCATCACAAATGTGATCGAGCACCTGTGAAGCATCCTTTTATAGTTTAATGTTGTTAATGATCATTAATTTAATGTCAGTAAAAATGAATTTCAGTCTTGTTTTAATAGCGCATTTGTGATTCGGCATCAAGGTTTGTCGCGCCGTAAGTGACGTCATTTCGAAGTGCCGGCAGTGAGCGCTCATCAGCGAGCATGTAGATTTGAGTAAAACACTTAACGTACATTTAAGGGATTTGAAGTTTTCATTCTTCAAAATGTAAGTAAGCACGAGTATTTTAACCAGACATGTAAAGAACTCGCGCCTTGAGATGTAACGTAATTCACACGCGATCAGTTTGATGAAATATCTCTGTTTGTTTGTGTTTGTAATCAAGGGCTGATTACTGGAAATCACAGCCGAGGAAGTTCTGTCAGTACTGCAAATGCTGGATCGCGGATAATAAACCCGTGAGTGAATGCAGACATACATTACAGAGCTTTATGTGTGTTCATATGTGTGCTGGAGCGGAATATCACATGCTCACACAGAGAATGTTGTCGTGTTTTTCTCGCAGAGTGTCGAGTTTCACGAGAGAGGAAAGAATCACAAAGAAAATGTCGCGGCCAAAATCGCAGAGGTAAAACACGAACTGCTGTGATCAGAATACAACACTAGTGTAGTGTAGTGTGTACTGCATACTGCATTCTAGCGGACGTTGTGTGCTCCAAATAATACACACTGCAAAGACAGCGCATTTCTGTACTTCTGTACTCACTATGCACATTTAATGCATGAAGTACACTGATAAACTTGTAGATTTGGCAAAATATGTAGCACAGAACAGCGATGCCATCCCATAATGCAGCGGACTGGACTATTTTTTATGGAATATTGCAGTGGTTATTATATTTTTAATTGTATATATTTTTATTACCAAATATGAAACCTAATAAGAGAATCTGTAACAGAGCCAGGAGTCACATGACCTCCTTATGTTTAATTTCATGAGTCATCGTCTCAGAAACATAATTATTTTACAGTTTCAATTCTATGCAAAAAGCTTTTCTTGGCATTTTGAGGAGATGTTCAGACTGATTGATTTGAGCAAATGGAAACAGAAGCTCCAGTGCTTTGCATTATGGGATACGGTGTGTGTGTGTTGTCAGATGTAGTGGGTGTGATCTGTGGTGTGATGATGAAGTAAACAGCATTTTGGCTGCTGCTGCTGTCAGAGCTGCGTGTGTATGAAGATAAGAGCGAGACGCTCTCTGATTGGCTGGCGGCGCTCATGTGACCCCATCAATGTTCACGACAGATTAAGAAGAAAAGCGTGGCGAAGGCCAAGCAGGAACAGAAGATGTCAAAGGACTTTGCAGCGATGGAGGAAGCGGCTCTGAAGGCGTATGAGGAGGATCTGAAGAGACTGGCGGGTCAGTCGTCAGGTGTGTAGGTGTGTGTGTGTGTGTGTGTGTGTGTGAGATGACATTGCTCCTCACGGTTCTTCTGTTTCCACAGGTGAGAGTGTGGCTCCGTCTGAAGCTCGGTCTGAAGCTCCTGTTAAAACACAGAAGAAACCCAAGAAGCAGCGAGCGAGCGTCCCGTCAGAGAGCAGCAGCCGCGACCGGATAGACGTCTGGCTGAGAGGAACCTCAGACGACGGTCTGGAGTATTACTACAACACCGTCACTGGAGGTGAGCTGATGTTTGATATGCACACGCGTGTCTGTCCGTGTTCGTTATCGCTGACCGTGTGTTTGATCTCAGAGTCTCAGTGGGACAAACCGGACGGGTTTGTGGACGAGAGCTCCCCGTCGGCCATGGGACAAACACAGGTGAGGCCGTCTGTCTGCACGTCTGTGAGTCTGAGGTTCACGTGTTCAGATCTAACGTTGTGTTCACGTGCCGCAGGATCCGTCAAGCGGTGCGTGGATTGAGGCCGTGAGTCCTGATGGATACACATACTACTACAACACTGAGACCGGCGGTGAGGAAACGTGCAAACACACTCAGATTCACATCATCACAGTCTGCATTAGACACTGCAGAATACTGTGAAGTGTAAATGATTAATATGATCAAACTTTGGTGTCAAAACTGTTTCACACACAATCTACTCCATGCCTTCTGTCGTCTGATTAATAGTTTAGAGTTTTTATCCAGTCAAAGATCTTTTAGTGTAACTCTACAAACGTCCTCCTTCAGCTGGTGCCTCACTGTCAAATCATGACTGATTTAGGTCAAGTAAACATCAGAAGAACTGCAGTCATATTTCCAGATCAACACTTACTGGACTGAAGCAGCTCGGCTTTACTTGATTCTCCATAATTCATTTTTTAGTTTCAAATCTGATCATCAGGATCTTTTGAGGAATGTTTGTTTCCAGAAGTTTTACTTTCACTGTTCCTCAGTGGAGGAAAGATCTGCACAAGCCTCCGAAACATCTCGGGAAAAGTTTATTCGTTCATCTCTCAATCGTTGGATTGCGTTGCATTATATGTTTGGATCACTTCAGTCTCATCTTACTAACACATATTATTGGAGATATAGAGTAACCACTGATATTTACATCATTTTATGTCAGTATCTGCTCTACTGTTAGAAAGATCTCATTGATTTACATTACAAACAGCAGAATTTCATCATATTAATATCAGCATCTCCAGCAAATTCATATTTCTGGAGCATTAAATTTTCTTGATGATTTTTCTTTCTAAACCCGTTTGTCTCATCCTGAGCAGAATCGAGTTGGGAGAAACCAGACGACTTCAGTCCAGAGGACGTTCGTCCTCCTGGTGTTGAATCTCCTCGTGAGGAGACGCCAGCAGCAGAAGATCCGTCTCCTCCTCAGCCTGAGCCTGAGTCTGTGTCTGGAGCCGAAGACACGTCCGACCCTCCTGAAGACGCACCAGAACCAGACGAATCCAAACAAACCGGCGTCCCCAAGATCAGTTTCAGGGTGAGACGCTGTTATTCACACTCACCGTATGACATCATAAACACACACAGAATGACACGACCGTGCGTTTGGTCTCCAGAAAAGAAAAGAAGAGACGATCCAAACATCAGCGGACGACGGAGAAGAGAGAAGCTCAGATGAAGGAGGAAACGGGGAGGAGAAACGGGAAGAGTCGGCTGTGACTGACTCGGTGAAGGAGGACGAGACGCCCGTGAAGAGACCGAGAAAGACCAATCCGTACGGAGCCTGGGAACAAATCCAGCTGCAGGAGGATCCATAGTAAGACACGCATCATGTTATGAATTATTTAGTCCATCTGAAGCTGCTCAGATTATTGACAACAAGCCTGTTGAGTTTTTCTAAAGCTATTCATGGTAATATTAATAAATTATTATAATATGAATACATTTTAAGTCAGGCTTAAATTCATCACATCTAACATCTTAATGGATGTTATTGACCTTATTGTGAATGATTTATCTGTTTAATGTTTATATATATCTATATCTATATCTATATCTATATAAAAAAAAAATAATAAAAAAAAAAAATATATATATATATATATGTAATTTAATTTAATCAAAAAGTGAAATGACAGATGTCTTCTAATGGTTTAGTCTGGTTAAACTTTGCCCTTTTCTTACAATCCAACACAAACTCTCATTTAGATCCGCCCAGTTTTCAGAGCCACGCCCACATCTCAGCGTCCAATCAACAACCAGTGCATAGAAATAAGTTCCACCCTACAATCTTTTTTAAATAACATTTCTTCACAATATGGAAGAAAAGATGTGTTGCTACTTGTGTTTCTTTGCTACTTTAAATATTTGATTTTAAGGAGATTTATGTCAATTTGTTTTAGATTTCGCACGTGTAGTGCTGTGTCAGTAGAATCCTGAAGCACCAGAGCTGTCACTGCATCATGTGTTTGAGGTGTGCTGGACTGACCAATCGGCATCCAGGACAGTGTCTTCAGCTCCTGACATTTGTTTGTGTTTCGCTCCGCAGCGAGAAGGTGGATCTGCAGCTGCCGCAGGTGGAAAGCGTCGCTCAGACTCCAGCCGACGTCCCACCGGAGCCCAGGCCCAGATTCAAGGAGCGCACCATCACCTCCCTGGGGGCCGAGAGCAGCGCCGGAGCCACGTTCAAGAAGAGGAAGACTGAGAACGGCAAGTCCAGGAGTCTCCGGCAGAGAGAAACGGACGAGTAGAAGTTTCTCCAGGAGACTATAAGACTGAGACGACTGAGTCCTCAGAGCTTCTTCGTTTTAGAATTTTTGTATTTTATATATTATTGGCAGGTGATTGCCTTTACCTGCTTTAAAAATACTTCTTTGTGAATATTTCCAGGGATCAGTTTTTTGTTTCCGGATGTTGTGGTGTGAGCGAGTGTGTCCTGTGTGTTTTAGAGGATCTGTAACTGTTGACATGAAGAATCAAAGCCATAGTTTAACCAAACATTTTCTTATTTCTTATCTTACAGATAAATTGGTCATCTCAAGTTACATTAAAACTGTTTTTGCATTAAAACTGCACCAGTTCTTCACTGTATTTAGTGTCCTGTAACGCTGGTTAGTATGTTTTTGTCTGCTTTATGTCTTCTTGCTCTTTGAGAAGGATTACAGTTAAGCCTCATATCAACATAATTCACACTGAATGAGCATGTGATGATGATGATGATGGCGTGTCATAAATGTTTCTGTGGGCGTCTGATAGGCTCAGTGCCTCCACACTCGATGATAGTCGCTCTCCACACCCACATCAACAAACATTACAAGCCAAAACAGATTTCACCAGCACCGCAGTATGAGAAATTATAACTTCAACTGACAATTACTGTGTGCGTAGCCGACTTCTACTAACTCGCGTGAAATTATTTAATATAAATAGCAAATCTCAGCTGCTTGATCATTTTGCCACCAAATTAAATACCATCTCCATAGAAAGGCATAAAAATATAAACATTATGAGCACGAATTTCCATAAAGCTGTTTTGAAGCAGTTTGTCTTCTGGAAAGCCTTTAACAGGCAGCTGGTTAGTGCTGATCTGATATGATGTCTAGTATGTAGGCAACATGTCACTGTGTGTCACGTGAGCTGCAGTGATCCGTCATTAGGTTCAGTTAAAATAACTTTGACGTGTCAAATACTCAGAAAGGCTTTATCGTTATAAATGTACTATGGGGGCCGGGTTATATTGAAGAATAAAGCTAAAATAGAGAAAAACAACACTCTTAACGTTCGAAAAAGGTATTTAGACACAATAAAATAAACTATTGCAACCTATTATTTTAGATCTGACTTGCTGAGTTCGGAAGCGCAAACTACTCTTCCCTTCCTGCGGATATGGAGCAAGTACGCGGCTCGAAATTCACTGATGGTCAGTGTGAGTATGTACTACATATGTAGTGTAGTGTGTGAATGTGAGGGAGGCGCCGCCATCTGCTGGCCGCATGCGGAACTGCACTCCCTCCACTTTTCCCAGAATGCACCGCTCGCTGTAAGCACAACACATCGCCATTTTCCGTGAACAGGCGCTTCTCCGCGGAGTAACTAGGTCACGAGACACACAGGAAAATACTCGAAGCGATTTTCACTAAAGCCGCCGATCTGAGCTCGTGGATCTGCCCGCTGCCATCGCATCGACCGAGAGCCAATGATCGTGTTCGGTTGGGCCGCTCGGATGAAGTATTGGAGCGCGGGCCCGGGCTGAGGCGACACCGATCAACAGCGAATCAACACTAGCAGCGCTACGACACAGGTACCGCAGAGCCGACACTTCCGACGAGATTCTGTATAGAATGTGCGAGAGAAAACGGGCGGAAGGAGTGCAATTAGGCGCTGACAAAACCAATATCGGGATCAGATGAACTCACACGAACACGCTAGAGCTCACGATTCGGCTTCAGTTCACATAAAACCATCCGTCTGTCGTGATTTACTCGACTCATGCAGTTCCGTGGCTTTCTTCAGATGTTTCGCGGAATGTTCGCGCTGCTCTGAGGCTGTCAAGGTCCACGTGACCACCAAAGCACGTGACAGCGCTGCAGTCTTCTGTCATATTTAGTTTTGTGTGGGGAACAATGCACTTAATTTTATTAACTAATTATTTGCAATTTTATACATACAATTACTCACAATTATATTATTAGAATATATTTATAGTCTCGTAAATGTACATTGAAACTACAAATTAACCTCGAAACAACATCAAGATGGCGCTTTTTTAATGTGTCTGAAATATGCAGGTAAACGCTTCATCGGTATTAACGTCGGTGCAGTGTTTTTCTCACACATAGCTGGTGCTTGATTCACTGATGATGATGATGGTGTCAGGCGGGGCGTAGTCAAATTTCTTTTCATGTTTATTTAATACACGTGTGAGTGAGTTTGTGGCAGTTGCTGTTAATCATGGTGAGTAGTTTGATGAATAAGATGATCTCAGAAGATCACAGCAGATCTGGTTTAATCACAGGTAGTTAAAGAGCGAAGAATTGAGTTGATTGAAACTGGAAAAACTGGGAGTGACTGCTGAGAAATACAGCTGCGTACATGTAAACATTCACATGGGTTGCGTTCACAGTAACACACTAACACACTTTATTTACTTACTATCGCAGCAGCGTGTAGTATGTGGTATATGAAGGCTGAGATCCTGTATCCCACAATGCAGTGTGCTCGACCTGATCTTTCTTTTCTCAGTAGAATGATTTTCTTCCCTCGTTGTTCGATCAGCTGTTTTCACAAAATTAGGTTAAAAATCCCAAATTGTAGTTTTTGCTGTTTACAGGGTGCTGTGGATTGAATTGAATCCGAATCAGAATTAACTTTATTCGCCAGGTGTGCGCAAACACACGAGGAATTGGTTGTGGTTTTTTAAGGTGCTCCTGGTACATACATGCATATTTGACATGAGAACAGAAAAAAGCGTTTAAATAAAAACTTAAAATGAATAATAATGTGTATGAATTTGGAGCAGAAGATTTCTGTACAGATTTGTGCATTATTTACTCCATGTACAGCTGTATAAATAGAGATGTGCTTATGTATTTACATTTACATAATAAAAATACGCCACATGATGAGGGTCATGGGAATGCAGTGTAGGATACTTCTGTTTCTAGTATACAATTTTTAAAAAAAAAAAATTATTTAGATGAAGTTTAGTTTATTTATTTTTTGTTTCATGTCTGTGATAGATGGTGTAAACAAATTCGTTCAGTTCTGAGCGTAACCGCCGTTGATGTGTGTCTTCAGAATGAAAAGAGGCCAGAAGCGAGGCGACAAGGTGGAGGAGGGCGGCGGATCGGTGTCGGGGCCGGGCCCCGGGGCCCCCGAGCTCTGTAAGCGTCTCCGGCGGGGCGACTCTGAGGAGCGGCAGCACGAGGACGGGGCGGTGGACTGGGGGCGGCTGCCCGAGGAGATCCTGCTGCAGATCTTCCAGTACCTTCCCCTGCTGGACCGGGCCTTCGCCTCGCAGGTGTGCCGCGGCTGGAACCAGGCCTTTCACATGCCCGAGCTCTGGAGGTGCTTCGAGTTCGAGCTCAACCAACCGGCCAGCTCCTACCTGAAGGCCACGCATCCGGACCTGATCAAGCAGATCATCAAACGCCACTCCAACCACCTGCAGTACGTCAGCTTCAAGGTGAGAACGTGGGAGCTCAGTCACTGCGGCTCCATCCAGAAGGTGTCTGAGGTGACGCGTGTGCTCGTTCTTGACGTGTGTGTGTGTGTTTAGGTGGACAGCAGCACTGAATCTGCAGAAGCGGCGTGTGACATCCTCTCTCAGCTGGTCAACTGCTCTCTGAAGACGCTCGGGCTGATCTCCACCGCACGACCCTCCTTCATGGAGCTGCCCAAAGTACGTCTCACACACACACACACCCACACACACACACACACACATACACATTTACTGGGCCAACTCAAAATGGTTTTTGCTTAAAGGTGAAGAGCCAACTCTGTGCATGTTCTGCTAGACCCCCCTTTCCATTATATATATAAGCACAAAATAAGATATTTTGAAGAAAGTTGGTAACCAAATGTTGACTTTTTTTCATACTATGGAAGTCAATGGCTGCCGTCCACCAGTATATACAGAATTTTCATTTTTGAGTGAACTGTCCCTTTAAGACTGGTTTTGTGGGTCACATTTTCTTAAACTGTCCTTTTATATGAAGTGCACTCACTCAGGAACCTGTTGAGTGAGATTTTAATTAATTTATTTTTTTTGGTCTTATGTTAATTTAAATTTGTCTTGTATAACTTGTTTTAACGGCTGTGTTTTTGAGTTTGCTTGTTTTTTTATTTTTGTTTATGTAACTTTTGTATAATTCCAGCTCAGTTTTTGCCATGAAGATAGCTTTAGGTGCTGACATGGCTATAAAAATAAACAATTACTACAAATGTGTCGGGTTTAGTTCACATCTGGGTACAAATGAATCCCAAAATATAGTTTAGACCTCCATCTCTCAGGTTCAGTCTCACTAGAATCTGCTGTTGTTTTTGTCTCCTCAGTCTCACTTCATCTCGGCGCTGACGGTGGTGTTCGTGAACTCGAAATCTCTGTCGTCCCTGAAGATCGACGACACGCCGGTGGACGACCCGTCGCTCAAAGTGCTGGTGGCCAATAACAGCGACACGCTGAAGCTGCTGAAAATGAGCAGCTGCCCGCACGTGTCTCCCGCAGGTCGGCGGCTCTCTGTTTATTATCATATGTGACCCTGGAGCACAAAACCAGTCTTAAGGGTCCATACAGCATCTGAAAGCTGAATAAATAAGCTTTCCATTGATGTATATAGTTTGTTATGGTTGGGCACAATAGCACGATATTTGGCTGAGATGCGACTATTTGAAAGTCTGGAATCTGGGGGTGCAAAAAAAAACAAAATATTGAGATAATCCAAATGAAAAAAATTACATTTTGATATATGTACGGTAGAAAATGTACAAAATATCTTCATGGAGCATGATCTCTACTTAATATCCTAATGATTTTTGGCATAAAAGAAAAATCGATCATTTTGTCCCCTACAGTGTATTGCTACAAATATACCCATGCTACTTAAGACTGGTTTTGTGCTCCAGGGTCACATATGTTCTGCCTAGTCCCGTCACGTACACTAGTTAGACTAACCGAGCACGTGTGTGTTTGCGGCGCAGGCATCCTGTGCGTGGCGGATCAGTGTCACGGTCTGCGCGAGTTGGCGCTCAACTACCACCTGCTGAGCGACGAGCTGCTTCTGGCGCTGTCGTCGGAGCGTCACGTCCACCTGGAGCACCTGCGCATCGACGTGGTGAGCGAGAACCCGGGCCAACAGTTCCACTCCATCAAGAAGAGCAGCTGGGACGCCATGGTGCGCCACTCGCCCAAGTTCAACCTGGTCATGTACTTCTTCCTGTACGAGGACGAGTTCGGGCCCTTCTTCCGCGACGAGGTGCCCGTCACGCACCTGTACTTCGGCCGCTCCGTCAGCAAGGAGGTGCTGGGCCGCGTGGGGCTGACGTGCCCGCGGCTGGTGGAGCTGGTGGTGTGCGCCAACGGCCTGCGACCCCTGGACGAGGAGCTCATCCGCATCGCGGAGCGCTGCAAGCAGCTGTCGGCCATCGGCCTGGGCGAGTGCGAGGTGTCCTGCAGCGCCTTCGTGGAGTTCGTCAAGATGTGCGGCGGCCGCCTCTCGCAGCTCTCCATCATGGAGGAGGTTCTGGTGCCCGACAACAAGTACGGCCTGGACGACATCCACTGGGAGGTGTCCAAACACCTGGGCCGCGTCTGGTTCCCCGACATGATGCCCACCTGGTAGACTCGCCGACCGCGTCCTCTCGCGGACTGCGGCGGCGCTCGTGGATTTAGCGCTTTTTCTACGTTTGGAAGAGAAACTACGAAGCGTTCACAGATGCGCTTCAGACGCTCGCCGCGCGTTTTCTACTCTCTAGTCAGCGCGACTGACGCGAGGACGATCCGTGTGTGTGTTCGTGTGTAAACGTACGTGTCATTTTTACTCTCAGCAGCTTGCTCGTTCGTGCTCCGTGCCGGTTTCGGCGTCCGATGAAGGCGGAGACGTGGATTTCAAGCACTTTTACCAAATGAAGTTTCAGCTCGTCGGTTCGCCGAGGCGAATCGGATCGTGTTTTGATTCTTTTGTATTTGCTCTTGTTGTTCATTCCGGATGGAAGCGAACGGCGCTGGATTCAGAAGCGCACGTGACTCATTCTGACTGGGGCTGCACGATAATGGCTCAACTGGCCGTTTTGTTTGAAAATGTAATCAATTATTGTTATTTTATTGTCAATTTTATTTCATCAGAATTATTTTATTTATAGTATAATATCAGGATTATTATTATAAGTCAACTCTCATGGTTTGCAGATTTAGTCGTGAAAGGAAACAGACTGGCTGTATGAGCAGAATAAGTCAATAGAGATCACTGAACTTCAACTCAGATCACCAATGATGTCATTTTATTGTCAATTTATTTTCAAATTTCTTGAGAATCTCACACTCTGATGGTTTGCTCACAAATTCAATTGCAGCGAATGACAAACAGACCAGCAATGTGACACTATTATTTGATTAGAGTCTCTCAATAGAGATCGCTAAACTACAGCTTTACATGTTTGCTGGGGTTTTCAGATCATCAGATCTTTTTCTGTATTACAGAGTGTGTGTGTGTGTGTGTGTGTGGTTGCCTGGTTGAGATCTATTAAAACACTGAGCAGAAAATGTGTCAGTTTAAGAGGAAAGATTTAAACTCTTGACATCTGGCAACCCACGAATGCTTGTGGAAGCTCGTTACCAATGCAGGAGAACTAATTAAAACGAAACCTTTTCACGATAAATAACCAAATATTGTGCAATTATGCGGTCGTGATTACAATATGATTTATCGTGCAGCCCTATTTCTGACCGTCAGCGGGTTGGTTTGACTGGAGTGATGGTTGATTTCTCTGTCACAGATGAGAATGGAGACGTTCAATCTGTTTGACTCGCTCGTTTCGTCAAAGCTTTTTCAGAAACAAGTCTGTCGACATTTCCTGATTTCACCGTTTGCTCCCTGATGAAGATGAAGACGCGGGCGGTTCTAGCGCTGAAGGAAATCAGATGTTTGTACAGCATGTTATTGTGCGTCATTCGATTGGGTTTCAGACTCAAGATCAGGGACTTCCTGTTTCACCTGAAATCCACATCACGTCCTCATCGTCATCACGTGCTGACGATCGCTGGCGTTTCAGATGGTGCGGGACGTGATTTGGGGTCGGTTTACGTCAGACGCTCGTGTTTCGGTTGTTCCGCGAGTCGTCCCGAGGCCGGTTTCTGTACGGACGGGATGGACGCTCGTGTCCGCGGTGGATGTAAAGGCTTCTGTCAGCGCAGCTCCTTCGGTTCATTAGTTATCAAGCAATATATTACGGACGCAGATCCCATTCAGATCATTTCCCTGCACTTTATATAGAAATGTATTTTAGAAATGTACATATGAGATTATCGGTTGTGTCAATATTTCTCCTGATGATTAATATTGTTATTATATTATTTTCGTTGCATTAAATGAATAGTGATATAAGCTTGTCATGAAGCGTCATGTTGTTCTTTCAGGCGTTTAATCGCTCGGCTTCAGTTCGATGATCGTTTTTATGTGTTTGCCTACATAGAACTTTATCCGTAAAACACAAAAACCAATGTGGTGTAAGTGTTTTTGTTGTTGTTTTGGAATAAACTTTTGTGAATGTAAGAACTGCAGTTTGTGTCATTGGATGTTTCATTGACGTTCATATCAGAGTAAATCCACAATTCAGTGTTTTGAAAATGCTGCACTTGTGTCTGATAGTGTGTTTGATAGATGTCGATGTTGAAATGCATCATTACATTCAGGAACTGATAAAGAATCAATCTTCAGTTATTTCCTCTTTGACTTCCTGCTGAATGATGAAGTGTTTCCGTCACTGACAGAGAGACCGAATCCAGTCTTTAAAAACAAATGATTGCAGAAACAAACAAGGAATTTATATTACTCGGTCTTAGAAAACATCAAATATTTCTGGGTCAAATTTGTTGGGAAAAAGAGTTAAAAACATCCTGAAAGGTCAAAGGTCAAACCATTTTAAACTCTTCTAAAAAAAATTCAATTACAAAAGAAAATTGTAAAAGAGGATTTTGGATTGGTGGATTACAGACAGCTGTTCGTTCCTCCACACCTTCACTAAACATCCAGCTGCTCCAAATGTTTCCTGACTGTGTGAGCAAACTACTGTAGATTCACTCCTTATCTTCAGATGAATTCGGCTCATTCAAACACGAAAGACAAACGGAATCCTGAGACTGATAAAGGAAGAGTTCAGCGTTTGAGAAGCAGAAGCAGGAGGTTGAGCGTCCGTCAGATCCAGACGTGTCAGAATGAAGGTAAACCGGTGGCTCGTTTTACACAATAGTTTACATTGAACTTATTAGGAAACTGGGCTACAAGAACAACTACTACATGAGACGGAAGCGGATATTATGACAGATACTGCAGCACTTCATGGATGTAGAGATGAACATAATGTCTCGTGTTCAGGTGTGATGAGATGAATTAATGAAGTGTTTTCATTAGTTTAGAGGTAAAACTTTAATTCTTTTAAAACTTTTAATTGTAAATGAATTTCAGTAAGACGTTTTTATCCACAGAAACTTCATTTTTAAACTGCTTCATAACTAAAACGTTTCATTATAGACTCACACAGAGGCCATTTTTTAATGTAATTATTTTCTAAACTTCTATGTTGAGATCACCACAGTTGAATATGTTTTTAATAGAAATGATGTCAAGAAATATTTGTATTGATCTGCTAGGTGTGTGTGTGTGATGCTGTGAGTCTGCAGGTTTGATGAAGATCATTGCGAGCTTCCTCTGTGTGTCTGTGTGTGTGTGTGTGTGTGTGTGTGTGTGTGTGTGTGTGTGATACAGACCGGCACTTCCTGTTTCTGCCTGTAGGGTCGCCATAGTAACTCGTGAGAGCATCACTGTGGCTCCAGATGATGCTGAACTTCAGTCAAGCGGTTTTTGTTCAACCACGTTAACCAACCCATGAGGAGCAGGTCAGAATCTGCTGTGATCCTCATTCCTACAAACCTCAGCTGTGATGAGGAGCAGATCTAAAGGATGAAGAGCTGCTGTGATGTGAAGAAACTGACTCTTATGACACCGATGATCTCTGAGTCTTCAGACATACGTGTCATAAAATACAAGTGTGATTTCATGGGGTTTTAAAATTCTGCTCAGCCTCTCATTGGTTATGAGAGTCACGTGAGATTATTAACATGAACGTGTACAGTTAAAGAGCATAGGACAAAACGTGTATTTGAAGCCATGGAGAAACCAGCAGCTCCTTAAAATGGTGTTTTTTATTTTATTTTGGTGAATATATACATATATATATATATATATATATATATATATATGCAAGCTGCTTGAGTGAGTTTATATTGCATCTGTATTTTATGAGCTGCACAATATTTCCGCGCTCGATATGAATATGTGTCTCAGTCAGTGATGGACGTGATAAATCAGGATCATAAAAAGATGCTCAGTCTGAGAGCCCACTATTATTCACCGAGATGTTCAGTCTATTGCCCTCCTGCAGCATTTATTCAGCAAGAAAATACACGGATCCTTAGGAAAAATCGCAGAAGCTCTGACGTCATCGGACGGTCAACCAGCATGCGGAGCGACGCGGATCTGCCATTGGCCGACGGACGGGAGAACGGGTTTTCTCTGGGCAGATTAGGAAACTGAGCGCCGTGGGCTCGAAGGCGCGCCCTTCTTCCGACATTTCGGCTCAAGCGGCCCGAGGAGCGTCAGCGGAAACATCCGGGGAATCCAGCGCACCTCGGCGGCCATTGCGGCTCCGCGTGCGGCAGCTTCATAACCTTGAGAGGGCGGAGCGTCAGTGAGCTGAACTGGAGTAGCAGCGGAGCAGGAGGAGAGACACCGAGGCAACGAAGAGCTGCAGAAAACCGTTACACGGGCAGCGCTGCTTTACCTCACCGCTATAACCGGGGATCAGGGCGTGTACCGGCGCGTCTAACGGACAATGATGAGCGCAGTCGGACGGAAAGCGCAGCGGCAGCGGCGTTGAGCGCGTTTTCATGTTTGAGGCGGATCATCGGGATCTCGAGCGTTTGGGCGCATCAGCGCGTTTTTTTTTTTCTCGGCCGCTCGCGTCACATTGACATTTATTATTTGAAGCGGCAGATTCCCGGAGCGTTGCGACCTGAATCCCGGAGCGTTGATTTTCCCTGACATCATCATCACCATCACCACCACCATCATCATCATCATCATCGTCGTCGTCGTCGTCGTCGCCCGGTGTGAACGGACATCTTCGGTGGTCGTCGACGGGAATCCGGGGGATTTACAGGATCCGGGTGTCGGCGGCGGCGGGGCGGAGGGTGAAAATCATCCGCCGCTCGGATTCTGACATTCGCGGCGCGTTTCTGAGGGAAAGCGGATCTTTTTCCGCGGATCTATCGGCGGGACCATGGCTGACGACGACGTGCTGTTTGAGGATGTGTACGAGCTCTGCGAGGTGATCGGAAAGTGAGTGATCGAATCTAATCAATCATTTCACTGCTGATCAGCGCCGGTGTCGAGGCGTTTTCCTCCGGTTCTCTTTGTCTTGTGTGTTGACATTTTACTGCTTTATGTTCAGCTGACCGAGTGTGTGTCTCAGTGTGTGTGTGTGTGTGTGTGATTTGACACTAATATTCATTGATCAGTAACTCTTCATCCTGTCAGTGATTTACGGCTTTCACCTCAGTCTCACATCAGTCTCATATCAGCCTAAATTACGAAAGGTAAAATGTGCCATTTTGCCTTGGTCATTGTGCAGATTTATTCTAGTATTTAAACGATTTCTTCATTAATTTTCTACTATGAATCTGGCAGTGAGATGGAGAATGAGCAGTAGGCCTGTGTGTGTGTGTGTGTGTGAGAGAGAGAGATATTGTACTGCTGTTTATTGGTTAAGACAGTGACGTTGGTTTACAGATATCAGGTCAAATAGTCTAGACTATTATTTAATTAAAACGAATATTATCACTGTTACTCAGATGAGTGAACTTGTGGATCATGTGTGAGTTCAGCTGCATCCATATGAGCTTCATCTGTGTCTGACACTCATGTGTGGGTCATATACGACAGACAGATAGACAGAACCATAGATATATAGATGGACAGGCGTGTGTTTCTGTGCCTGTAGAAGCTCTTCTTCCTCACCGGTGGGTCTTCTGACTGAGGTGTGATGAAGGGATCGGGGTCAGTCTTCATCACGCTTCACCTGTATAATTCACCATCACTGCCGTCTGCCAGCGTATGAATGTAAAGCCAGTTCACTGCACTGCTCGTAACACTGCAATATTTACCTCTGTGACTCGGTTTTGAGTCTAATATGAGCTCGTGGCTTCGTCTCTCACGTTCATCTGCCAAACCACTCAATTATATTTGACATAAAATACTGGAGCCTGTTTTTAGGACGAGAGTGTGCATTTTGACATTATTTTCATGACAGTTTCCCTTTGTAAATTCATGTCATTACTGTAAATGGCAAATATTTATTCATTATAGAGTTGTTGTGCTGACTTTATTTCTAATAAAAACATTGTATATTACAGTAAAAATACTGAATTACAGTGATATGAATTACAATGAGAAGTCAAACATCCAGACACATTTGAATAATCCTAATGTTTCTAAAAATGCTTTGATTTCGTTATCCCAAATAATGTTGTTGTTATTTGGCGTAAATTACATTGTGTCTGTGTATTTATGAACAAAGTCACTCATTGTGTCATTTAGGGTACATTTTCAAGACAAAACAATTGTATTAAAAACAGAAAATAAAGGGTTTTCCTTTGATCCCAATTCACACAGGTCTATGAGAGTGGATGAAAACACTGTGTTATTTGTGCCAGGTCATTAGTTGGTGACATCACTTTATAAAGGAACACACTACGCACTCATGCATATACGCATTCTTCAAGTATGTACTCGCTCATGCCTATAGACTAAACGTGTAATACGTATTTGCATGACATCACTGTTTTCCCATGTTTGTAGTTTACACGGACATGAGAGCGGTACTGTTTACAAAAACTTGCACTTTGAAACCGTTTGTCAAAAGTTTGCTTTTTCGACCCCCCAAAAACTCTTTGCATAAACGAACGGCCAAAATGCATAAAACGTTTTCTGTTTTAGTTGAAAATTGTGTAGTGTAAACGGGCCCTTAAGCTAGGTCTAGATGTTCCTTCAAAACTACTTTCAATCATCTGACACAGTGTTTGTTCTAATTAGAATGCTGAAATCATTGATTAATGAATTGCAGCTGAAAATAATAGACCTGATGATGATGATGATGATGGTGTTGTCACAGCTGTGTGTTTTCTGATGATCGGCACAGCCTGTCGTGATTGGTGAAACTCTTACCGCGGTGCTGGAGATCACGGGTCAGATCTCTCCCTGCGGAGGTCATGAAGACTCAGAGTGTCCCGTTGGGACAGGACAGCAGCGATAACGTGGTGAACTAGTTAGTAAAGCTAACTATAAACTGGTTCAGTGTCACTGCAGTAGTGCTGGTTGTGATTCGGTCACTGTGTCATGGTGTGAGATCGGGTTGGAAAGTGTGTGAGACGCTCAGTACAATGCTGTGGATCCATCAGAATCTGACTGCATTTAGATGTTCTGCTCCATGAGCTACAGATGATCACAAGAACCTGAATCCTCAGAAGAGACTGTGATTGATCTTAGAAACTCAAGAACTGAATGTCTGGTGTGGAGTTCCAGTGGTTCTCAATAAGAGATTTCAGTGCAAACCTCAGATCCGTGTGCATCAGGACGAGTCGCACAGGCCAGCGTACGGCCCGTGTCGTTTAGGTCTGGATCGACGTGTCTGCTGCTGATCAGGATTAATGCAGATGATGGCTGATCGATGAGCTCCTGACAGGAACTGATGGACTCCTGCAGGTCTCTCAGATGTCAGCAGCCCATCTCTGTTGCGTTACAGTGTTTTTACCACAGTCAAACCGTCTGAACTGTGTTACATTCAATTTAGTGCATCTCCAGTGGGTTATTGCTTTTATAAAACAGCAGCTGCAGCAACACGTTGCTGATGCTCAATAACTACTTTCACTTATTAAAGATGATAAGTATTTCTTCTGGCCGGCACCGTTAGTTCCCGAGCGTAAGCGAGGGTTTCACCGGTGACGGGCGTCACGGCGTCAGACTCTAGTCTGCGTTTGTCTGATTTAAGAGGTGTTTGGACGAGGCTCATCCAGTCTGTTTTCATGATTCACTGACCTCTGAACAGTACAGTATGTTCGTAGTAAATGAAGGACAATTAAAATCCCTTTGACTAATGATGTGGAGAGCTAGTGTTTGATTTCACACACACATCAGATCATAAAACATGATGAAACCGCAGACGTGTGTTTGTGGTCTGAGCTGTTGTTGTGTTTGATGGGTTTAGTGATGTCAGGGTGCTTGACTATTTTTAATCTTCCTAATTGTTGTTCAATGGTTAACGCTGTGCATTGGTATTGCAGAACCAGCGTTTTGTATTACTGTCTTTATGTCATGGCCCACGTCATGTTTCGGAGGACATCTACATGTACA
>JAHKKF010525805.1:0-12459 GCA_019740295.1 Labeo calbasu
TTTTAATAGAAAATAAATTAACAGTGAGATTAACGTTTCATTTTTTATTATTATTATTTTACATCATTGCAACAGCAGAGGAAAAATAAAATAAACAAAACAGGCAAGTTTTAAATCACTTTCCCTCCCTGTTCTGAGTTCTACTGTAAGTGCCTAGAGGAGCATCACAAATAGGAAAGATACAAGTCAAGCTCACAAGCACAGTTTTGGAGGGGGATTCAAATTATCATTGAACTCAGTCATACTTAAAAAAAACAAAAAACAACAAAAAAACTGCACAAAACAAGACAGAAAATGGGACTTAATATTCATTCAAAAAGAAAAAGAAAGAAAGAAAAACGTTCCATTAAACAGACATCATTGCATTGTCACAGAGGAGATCTGAGAACACACACATACATATTCTGTACAGAGGTTAGACATAATGTTAATAGTGAAAACAAAGTCAATGACAAAGAAAAAAACGTATGAAAACGTATGAAAACGTATGGAAACGAAAACCCACTTAAAACTGATAAACCCTCACGTAATCTGTGTAAAAACCATTCAGAAGCATTCTGGGATTAAGAAAGACTACAGCATGATATTTATTTGTTGCTTTTAAATCTCAGTCATAGCCAGTTATATCAGATAGCTGATTGCTTGCACTTGATTAACTGTGGTTACAAACTCACATGCCCCAAAGATATTTTGATGATATTTTATCAGGTCTGTTGTGATTTTGAGCAAGTAATCTGACATGTTTTTAATTACAGCAGTCCATTGATGCAGTTGAACAGCAATTACAGGAGACAAAAGAGTATATGCCAGTGTTTTAAAACATTTTCAAAGTCCATTATTTACAAATGTCTTCACACCTTTAGTGGCTTGACAATGAACTCAGCATTCAAACGGACCCATATTCATTATTCATTATTATGTTTAGTTCTGCTTCTACAATACCACAGCAACCGAAATGACGCACACACACTCACACACACACAAAAACATCTATGTTTCATACAAGTCACTCAGCAATTCAGGTAACACTATCTTTGGTCACAAAATGAGAAAATAATTTCAGTCAGGAACAAAACAAAAAAAGACATTCAGCCATAATGCAGTTAAAATGTTGTGATTATTTGCCATGAATGAAAAGATCAAGCAATAAATAATAAAAGGGGATCTCGTTAAATTATTTTGTGTTATTAGAAAGGGCTACAGACATAAATATGCAGAAATTTTTATTAAAAGCCTGCCACAACCAAACACACATACAGCAGGAGATGGTGGCTTATTGTTTGTCCTGCTCTCCTGCATCTGAATCTTGCTCTACATTTGGCTCTTCAGTCACCTCTGGGGTACAGTAGCGTTGAAGTAGCTGATGCAGGTGCTGCTGTAGGTCATCAGGTCGCAGGGAATCCGGGGTGTCCTCCAGTCGTTCTAGGTGGGTTTGTTTGGCTTGGCCATCCTTCACTACTGTGCTTTTCTGAGTGCGTGTCTTATGCATCCGGGTCCTACAAATCAACATAACAGAGTCACAACTGGTGTGAAAATATGTGAACATCTTCGAAATTTAATTATTAGTTCATTATATGACAATCTTGTTAACCATTCCTTTGAATAGCAGTTCAGTTACCCTCTCCAAACATTAAAAATATACGGGTCATTCCACGAAATCTGTGCCTTTTGCGTCCCTAAGAAATAATCAATCAAAGATTGAACATAACAACAAATAAATGTGCAATTTAAAAACATAACAATATGTATGCTTTCATCAATATTACATGAAAAAGTCATTAAATATTATTTTAAGTAATTTAAATAGCATTTACGCAAGTAAGGTTTTAAGCCTGTCCCTCACTATGATTTTTCTTTTTCAACAGGACTTTTAATTGATAATACAAAATGATATAAAAATCACATTTGCATATTGTTCTAAATATAGTTTTATTGTTAAGCAATGTTTCTGGCACTAGTATGCATTTTTTCTATAAAATATAAATCATTTTATATGTGTCCCCTGATTTCATGTCAGCCCTGTTACCCTCATCAAAAAAACATTGTAAAATAATGTATGTGACATCACTACTACGAGGTTACAAGGATTCCAACACTTAAAACATAAGCATGTTTCTCTCACTCCTCTATAATGTTATATTTTTGATCATTTTGACTTGACTTGACTGTTACCATTTTTAAAATGTAAATTTAAACAATTATTTCTTACGTTTAATATAATCAATATCTACAAGTAAAATCTTTTCCAAGTGTACAATATGTGCTTTTGTGAACTATTAGCAATTAGCAAATTTGTTTGAAATCGTCAAACCTGTTACTGTCAACCTGTTATTTTTAACAGGTTTTGGCATGTGGGTAACAGGGATGACATTGATTTGGTTTGACCCTTTTTTAAAGATTGTCTGTGTAAAATTCAACCATTTTAAAGGTCACCCTCGGTATATCATTGAGCTAATGCCTATATCATTCAGTGGCATATGAGTTCGTCAGTAACAGGGTTGACAAAAATACCAAAACATGAGGTAGAAAAATAGTCATAAAATAATCAATCACATAGCCTGAGATGGCACAATACAATTGCTGATCATTTTAAGGTCTCTTCATTTCATGGATATTTAAAAAATATTGATTACATTTATTTTATTTTTCAGTTTTTCCAGGTGGAAAAGGCACCAATTTCGTGGAATGACCTATACTGCAAATTACACATCACTTATCGACCAGTCCTACCTTAGCAGCTGTTTACCTTTAAATTATTTTATACATTAATTCAGGTCATAATAGAGGCAACGGTCGCTAAAAAGTTCTTAGTGACCAGCATAAACCATGCAGGAAAAGTACCATATTGAATGCATTTATAAAAACTGCATTGCAAATCTAATGTTCTACATGATCAGCAAGCAAAAAGTAATGGGTAGTGGGTCAAATGAGTATGAGAACAAGTTAGTAAAATAACACACAGTAGCCTAGAAGGATACAAAGCAGGTTGGTTTTTAACACAGACATGCCACTACAAAAGTCCACTCCAAATGAAGTTGTTTACTGTATCAGTAAATGCTGTTTCTAAACTCCCTCAAATCAAAATTGTAGTCCTGAGATTTACTCAGGGAACGTACATATGTATCTGTGGGACATTTTGAGCTGAAAACTTCACAGACACTATCTGGGGACACCTGAGACTTACATCACATCTTGTAAAATGGGGCATAATCTTTAATCTYTAAGAAATGCATTGTCATGTCGCATAAAAAAGAGAAAGGAATTAGGGGTGTTTTTGTTTTGTTTTAATAGCGCAGTATGTTTTGTTTATCTTTGTAACCATAGCGACGTAACACGGCGCACGTAATGTTCCGGAAAGTAAGTTATAGCGCTATGCGGTAGTCAGTAACGGCAGTTCACGAGCTCTCACAGTCATCCATTCCTCCAGCGACCGCTTTTCCTTCCCTCCTTTGCTAAAACAACGTCTGTGAGTATTTCTTGTCATGTAATACTATGGTGGTGTATTCATTCATCTTTTGTTAGGAGTTATAGAACAGTTAAGTCAGTTTATGTTTATTACTGCTGATTGTTTACTAGTTGCGTTTTGTCATATAACGTTAGATCGCCGCCATCTAGATTATCTGTGCTGTTTTCTCTGTCACTTGTATTTAGATCTGATATTAATGTATATCTTGTTTGTATTGTATTACAGTTTCACAATATTCAAGTAAACTTCATGGAAATTAATCATCAGTGTCCTGGAGTTCTTGGGAATGTTTAAGCTGAATGGAGTGCGGTCCATTACATGCATTATGTTGGTGGATTAGGTATTAATAACTGTTCTTTTATTATCACACCATTCTTCTAAACAGCTATATGTTAAGCATCCATGCCAATGTCCCGACCTTCTGACCACTGATCCATCCTCTTTCACCATCTCTTTCTCAACTAAATGAGGCAGATGCACTTTTCCAAAGCTTCCTACATAGCTCAAAGCCTAGACATATGAGAGAGATATTACTGAGCCAAGGAGAGAATGCAAATATAAGACATTTAGTACCACTTGTACAGTGAGCTAGTGTTGAAAATAAAGCTAGACTGCATAATATAATATTTACTGTGAGCAAGAAGGTATTTGGCTACAATCCATAAAATGTCTAAAAGTCATTGCATTAGATAACAACCAAATAGCTAGACCTTTTCAAAGTCGTCTTTGGCTGATGGGAGATCCGATGAGAGTGAAGGATCTCCGATTAGTTTTTCCATTCGTTCACCTTGCACTACCATCGTTTTGACGACCTTGCTGACCTTCCGACCTTGGACAGGCTCTTCCTCGAACTCAGAAGATGTCGCCCCAATGTAAGATAAAGGTTCAGAGAAGGTCACCTGAAATGCATAGACATCAGATGTTAAATGATTAGCATTACACCTTTACAGAGGAGGCCTTCACTCTGTGTGGTAATGAATTGGCAGTTTTTAACCAGGCGTCTTTAAAAACACTCTGCGATACATGTCACAACATTCCCTTACATTTACATGCACTGGCAGATTGCTCTATACAAAACAGAGCAGTGTACTGTACAATGAATTTAAGGTATACTGTACATTAGGTCAGGGATTAGACTGAGATGTATTCCCTTTTGTTGTGCTCCAATATTAGTTATAAGGCAACATTCTGGACTTTATTACCTTGGGCACGACACTGCACTCATGTACTCGTTCTAATTAAATGTTCCAATACCAAAACTGATACCATGCAGTGTGTCTGCATAGTGTTTGTGTCCACACATTTAAGATTACATATATAATCCACCCCAAAATGTCTGACTTTCTTCAAAATATCTTACATTGACTGTTTCCATCCAACTGGCTTTTACCGATAAAATGGTGTGCGTGATGACGCCACTCCTAATTGTTGCGTAAGTTTTGGTGTATCGCAAAAAAAAAAAAAAAAAAGCCCTTGAGCTGCTTCCATACATAATTTCAGCTATTGCTTAAATTACATAGGCTAGTAGCTTGTTCTTAATTTTTCTGATTAACTTTAATCAGACTGTATTTTAAATAGGAATGTACATTTCGGTTATGTTATTTCTCCTAACCGACAACCGTTAAGCCATTATTAACCGTTAACCGTCAAAATTATGTTTAATTACAATTAAATTACGTGGCTGTGACCCATTAAAAATACCTGAATTTCTTATACCAGTCTATATGCAGAATTTCATTTCAATTTTGTGATGCGCTCTTGAGAGAGCGGCATCCTGTTTGTTCCCTATTTTTTTACAAAAGCACAATGTTTTGCTTTGATTGTGAATGTACACAAATAAAAGAAATATTTAAAACAGTTTTGAATAATGTCTTACTCTACTGTAAGTTGTTTCCACTTTTATAAGTGCGGGGGCCTCTGGCGCGCAGTTAAGCATTACTAACTTGACAACGCAGCCTGTTCATTGTCATAATAAAATACAATCAGCCAAACATATTAAAAAACCATGCTATTTTACTTCCCCTCACTCCACAACAAATCCTTTAAATTTAACGGTAGAACAACATTTTTAATTTTTTCAAATTTTAATTTGCAACGTACTAAGGGAACATCAAATTAAGATACACGTTTGAAAGGTAACGTGTCTTTTTCTGCTAAATTTTTTTTTTTTGCCAAAAAATTGTTGGCTGGAAACCTGGATATAGAGATGCGAGTGTTGAGCAGATATTCTGTTCTCATTAAAATTGCAGGAAGTCTGTAATATTCATATTAAAGAATTGTTCATTGATTCATATTCTAGTATTGTTTTTACAAAATCCAAATGACAAGGAAGGTTTCACACCTCGGTCTGCTCTCCCCCGCTCCGCACCACTGTCCTCTTCACAACTTTAGAGAAACCGTCAGCCTCATCCACAGTAACTGCTTCCTGCTGCGGACCCTCCAGCATCACTTCCTCTCTCTCTACTCCATCTGCTGACACGTACTTACGGATGACTTTCCTTGTTATCTAGGTGGAGAAAATTACAGTTGATCAATGTTGTCATATAAATTTTAAACATGATAAGATATACTGACACTAAAATAATCCAATAAACATTAGGTAAAGAACTTATAATATAAACTAAAACATTTTTAAGGGCAACCTACAATTGACCAATTAAAAGGATTATGTTGCAGGGTTTTTAGATTACCAATTGTAGGAAATGTGGATGTTACATAGCATTGACTGAATCCACAGAAAGAAATAGAAAAGATGAGAATTAAAGCATTTACCTTTTTGACCACCATGTTTCCATACTCGTCAGTATATTTCTCTTCCGTCACAGTCTGTGGAGGGATTTCGGGCATCTCGTCACCCTAAAAAATATAACAAAAATCATACATGTAACAAACCTGAAACCTGTTTTATAAAACCTGTTTTAATTAAACAAGTTACGCTGTGGTAAAACACAGCAAATGAAAACACTTTCATTGTTTAATAGCACACCAAAATTTGGAAATGGGGGTCCAATGACACCAACGCACACACCCAAAACAGGTACCTGAATTACAACTCTGCGCCGCACCACCCTGGTGGTCAACACCTCCTCCTCTGAACTATCAGACAGCAAACCTAGTTCTTCAGCTATTTCCTAAGAGTAGCAAAGATGCATTGTAGATGCATGTCTTAAGAACTATCATATACCTCATATACTTGCACTTCACACCATGCAAAGCCTTTACTCTGGAAGTTCCTTAACATGCAGTCAGGAAAAATATTGCTGCTTATAAATTGTCATATTATATCTAACACTTTAAGTTTCTTCAGTTAAGTGAAAGCAGTGGGGTGCACACATATAAACTATGTTGATTATTTTTAATCAAAACACTAAATATTAGTTTGCTGGTATTGAAATGCTTTGAAATATTGCATTAGGGCTTAGGTAAGTTTATTAGCACAGGCCAGGGAGTTACAGCACTCAGAAAAAGAGAGCGAATGTCAATTTTTTGCTCATGCTAGATGGCTTACCCTCCCTAGCGAGTCATCATCGTCATCATATTGTGCTTCCTCTATTGGAGTTAGCTCTTCAGCAATTGAATGATCACCTGTATAATCATAAGGGAAAGTCTTCTCCTCGCCAACCTCACCAGTGTATTCATCCTCTGGCTCAAGAATTATAGGTAGGTCCTCACTGGACCAGGATAAGGGCCGCTCATCCTTTTCCAACTGTGTGTCCTCTCTAATTTTAGATATGCCTGTCAGATATTCAGGGCTGCTTGATAAAGATGGAAGTTCCTCAACATGGTAAATTGTTTGAGGAACATCTAAAACTTCTGATGATCCGACATCTGGCTCAGATGTATCAGAAAATGTTTGTCTGCAATCAAAAAACTCAGCCTCTGACTCAATGCTATCTGCATGAACAGGTCTTGGCCTGGCTTTAAGATTAAGACTGCAAAGTGGAGAGTCAACGTCTAAAACTGCAGTGGTATCTAACTGCATCTGGTCACCTGTCAATTCTGTAGGCATCTCGGAGGCTTTGAGCTCCTTAGCCACTTCCAGAGTACAAGGTGTCATAGCAGCTACGAGTGGATAAGTTCCAGGAAAGGCTAAACTTAATTTAGGTTTATCACCACCTAATGATGGCGATGCCTGTTCAACTTTAGAAACAACACATTTAAAATCTGGGGAAAACTGGACAGTTTCTGCAGCATGAGACTCTGGAGAATTCCCTTGATTAGAAGAGGATGTGTTAAACATAGGTGAAATGGGACTAAGATCAGCAAGCGACACCTGAGTGCCTGTTGATGGTGTATTCACAGATCTTGAGGGCAAATTTTTATAATCACGTGATTCAAGACCCAATCTAAATGCAGTAGAATCAATTTGATTTAGTTCAACTCTTCTGTGTGAGGCTTTGAGATAAAACTGAAAAGAATTTACTTCTTGCAATACATCTGATGCTTTAGGTTCTTCAGGTGATGAAGAAGGAGTGGATTTGTGGGCCTCCAAATCAAAGGTGGGTTGAGATCTGTTGTGCTCAGGTATATTGGACACACATGTGGCTAGATATGGCTCTTTTGATGCTTCACTGGTCAACAAGGATGCTGTTAACTTTAGTTGAGGCTCTAAACTTAAATCTTTCACATGAGGCACTAAATGAATGTCCTCTGAGGCACTGTCCTGTGCAAAATGAAAGGAAACAAAATGTTTCTCCCTATTTTGTATGAATTACATAAAACAAATCCAACAGATTTTGTTGCATGGAAAAATTGAAATGACATGCATTACATGCTTTAACTTCTGATGCATTATCCAACATCTGATTATATTCAAGCATTCAAGTCTCATTACAAATAAATGAGGTCGTAAAATGACATCAAAACCATTATGGTGAATTAGTAAACATTCTCAAAATTGACCACTGCACACTCCCCAAAAGTTGTCCATTTAGTCTTGATTTGTTAGTAGATCCAGAACTGTGAAAATCTGTGATCAGGGCAGATCTAACACTACATTCCTCTTGGTTCATACATTGTTGTGAACACACAAGATTCACAGCTCCATGCTCAACTTCTTACCCTTTCTTTGTCATCTTGAGGGGCTAGTTTTCTTAAATCATGTCCTAGATCTTCTTTTTGTTGCTGTGGACTTTCCATGTGTCTCTTTTCATCTGTTTCATGGACTTTGAGGCCTTCGCTAGTTTCTTCATTTGCAGATGCACTTGTTGCTGTGGTTATGTCCTGTTCTTTCCAGTAAGTAATTGTCTTTGTTAAACTTTCTGTGTCCTTTCGTTTTTGCTCGGATGCTATATCGCGAGATGCGTTTGGTTTTAGTCCATCATCGAATGAACACTCAATCCTAATTTCAGAAACAGGCTGAAGCTCCTCTATTTCACGTGGAGACTCGATTTGTTCCATGCACTGTTCAAATGTCACTAGATTCAGCGAAGCAGAATCATTTTTTAATACAGGTAAATCGTTCGTACTCTCATCAATGTCAGAAAATGACAAATCATTCAAATTCTCATAAAACTCATCTTCAGATTCAATTATCACTGATTCAGGTGATTCAGGCTGATAATATGTCTCAAAAACTGAAGGTTCTGGAGTAATAGTTTCAGTTAGTTCTATGTCTGATGTTGCAGCTTCGGGTGATGGGTTTCGCAATTCTGTTTCAAAACAGAACATTTGAGGTGATAAAGATCTAGAATCAGTGTCTGAAAAATCTGAGACAGATGATAGTGGTCTGTTTTCAGACATGATCCATTGTGGCAGTGGGTACCATGATGAGTATGATTCAGAACACACTGAGCCCATATCAGAACTTTCATCATTACACACTGAAGAGGACAGTGGACTCAAAATGAATTTGTGTTGCATGAGTACCTCGCTAGATTCAGATGTATGTTCATTTGGAACTGGTGATGGTGTTAAGTATTCGGGTATAGGTGAATCAGGTGAAAGACTTCGAAATTCATTCACTGAGAAAATCGTTTCAGGGGATGAGGGTCGACTTTCGACCAAAGACTCAGCCCATGATAATAAAGTTCTGTGATTGGGAATTGGTGATTCAGGAGAGAGTTGCCTGTACTCATTTATAGATGTATATGATTCTGGTGAAGAGGCTCTCCTATCTGAAGAGTCTATTAGACATGTATTTAAGCTTGTATAATAAAACACAGAATCAGTGGAAAATGCTTGCTCTGTTTGTACATGTGATTCCAGAGAACTGGTATCAAAAGGTGAGGATGTTTCACTGTAAGATATATCATTGTTGGAAATGTCATAATTGTGTTGCTCAATCCATTCATTATTTGCCTTTATTTTAGAAATAGTCTTAGAAGTCTCCTTTTTACATCCAGCATACTCAAACACACCTGGCTTTGGACAGAAAGTTTCACCTCTATATTGAGGATCATACAAATTGGAGATTAATGCTAAGGGAACAGCTTTGTACACAAGTTTATATTCAGGCGCCATTGTGAAAGTCTTGTGTAATGGCAGATATCTCACATTGCTGGCTAGCTCTTGGCCGAGTGATTGCTGGCTTTGCTCATCAGTATGATTGTGTTCTACTTCTAAATGACATGGATCCACAGGAGATATTTCACGTGATGCAGGAGATAAAGGTCTGTTTTCAGTCCATGTAACTTCATCAGATGCAAAGCTTGCCATGTCAAATTCTACATCAGATGCAACTGATTCTAGCGAGGATGATCTGTATGAGGCTTTTGGGGTGACATTTACAAACACTGATGACTGAAAGTCATAAATCGGTGAGTCTGGTGATAATAGTCTATTTTCATTCAAGGACATGATTGATTCAGGTGAGGATGGTCTTTGTTCAGTAGCCTGAGATGCAATTACCCAAAGTTCAATGTCTGTCTCTGATGTAGGGGACTCAGAGGACTCCGATCGGCATACATTTATTTCTGACGTTCTATGTATATAAGAAAACTGTGGAAGAGAATCTGGAGGTAATGTTCTACACTCTTCCAATGATGTAAAGAATTCTAGAGATGCATCTACCACAGACATTGCTGTTTGAGGTGGCATTGGTCTGTAATCACTTACTGAGCCAGGGAAAACTGGTCTAGGCTCAATTTCTGATATTACTGATTCAGGAGAGTCAGGTCTTTGCCCTGTACTAAGGTCTGATAGATATAATTCATTTTCATCACCCAAAGAGACTGAGGAAGTTGATAGTGAATCTGATTCTGGTATAAAAAATGTGTATGTGGATGGTGTGAAATCAGGAACAGGTGAATCAGGGGACAGTGGTCCGTTTTCAGTTGCCAGTGTCGTTGATTCTGGTGAGGACGTTCTGAGATCCATCATCGAGTCATCAAATAAATCTGCCTGCATTTCTATTTCTGATAATGTTGTCTGAGTAGATGTTGACCTGTATCCTGTTACCATTGTTGGTTCAAAGTGTGAAGAGTAATACTGAGGTATTGGAGAATCTGGCATGGGTATAGGTGAATCAGGGGAGAGAGATCTGCCTTCAATTATAGATTCTGGAGAAGCGTCTGTGGTTAAAACATTTAGTTCCTCCTCTGACAATTCAGACTCAGGGGATGGGGATATATAATCTGATAAAGACCTATTATATGGAACTGATTCAAAAACTGCTGGGAAATACTGTGGCACAGGTGAGTCAGGTGAGAGCAATTTAAAGTCATTAACTAAGGTGTCAGAGTCTGGTGAGGATGGCCTAAAATAAGCCAAATGAGATTTAATCTCACCTGAAGTGGATTCATTCTCTGATACTGAATCCACTGAAAGAAGTCCATACTCACATTTTGAAGCACTGACCTCTAACTCATAACCAACATCTGATGTCATAGACTCAGGCGAGGATGACCCATGTCCTTTTATTGGCTTTGGTTCAATGAATAATTCTGAGTAATGTGGTACAGGTGAGTCGGGAGATCTACATTCATTCATGGATTCAACTGACTGTGGAGAAGAGCCTCTAATAAACATGTCTTCAAAAGAAGGTTCATATTCTGTAGTCCCTGAGCACAGTGATTGAGGTGAACAAGATCCACGTCCTAGTACTGGCAATGTAATCTGAGAGAATAACACACTGAACTGAGGTACAGGTGAGTCAGAGGACAGTGGAATACCCCCAGTTTCTGATATTACAGACTGGGGAGAGTCAGGTCTTTGTTCTGAATTAAGGTCAGTTTGACAAAGTGTATTTTCATCATCCACACAAACCAATTCTGGGGAAGCTGGACAGGAGCCCATATCTGGCATGATAAATGATTGTGTAGACGGTGTGAAGTCAGGAAAAGGTGAATCAGGGGACAGTGCTCTGTTTTCATCAATCGATGCAATTGACTCCCAAGAAGATCTTCTAAGATCAATGACCAAGCCATCAAATATATCGGTCTGCATATCTATTTCTGATAGTACTGATTCAGGCGATAGTGATGTGTAACCTGTTAGAACTGTTGGTTCAAAATGAAAAGTATAATATTGAGATACTGGAGAATCAGGGGATAAACATCTAAAGTCAGGTCTTTCATCATTTATAGATTCTGTTGATTCTGGAAAAGAATCTAGGGTGAAAATGCTTAATTCGAAATCCTCATCTGAAAATGCAGATTCAGGGGATGAGGACCTATAATCTGTTACAGAAACAGATTCAAAGACTGCTGGAAAATACTGTGGTGTAGGTGAGTCTGGAGATAGGGGTCTGCATTCATTTATTGACCCATTAGAATGTGGAGAATCCCTTCTTATCTCTTTCAAAAGCATGGCAGAGTCCGGTGACATGGGTCTCCATTCAGGCAAGGAGTCTGGAGAAAGTGGTCTTTTATCAGTATCTGATAAAACTGAATCAGGGGAATCTGGTCGATATTCTATATTTAGGAAATCTTCAAGGTAAGGTTCACATTCCGTGTCCTCTGAGCACAGCGACTGAGGTGAACATGATCTAGGTCCTGTTATCGGCAAAGTACTCTGAGGCAATAATGTCATGAATTGAGGTACAGGTGAGTCAG
>JAHKKF010525808.1:0-11479 GCA_019740295.1 Labeo calbasu
TATATATATATATATATATTATTTAAATACAGTGTAGGCATGTAAAAATCTTTATCATTTAATTTAATTTTTTATTTAATTAATTTTGTTGACTGAATCAAACTCCTCAATAAATACACAAATAGTTTTTTGTTTAATGTTATTTTATTTTGCATTTCACACCAAGGGCTGAATCAAACTCCTCGATGGCCTTCAAATCTAATTTGAGGATAATAAATAATATTATATATAAATATATATTATTTAAATACAGTGTGTGCGTGTAAAAAAATATTATTTTTTTTTTATTTGATCATCTTATCTTTAATTTATTTTATTAACTAATTATAACTAATTTTGTTCAAACTGTTATTTTATTTTATTTTATTTTATTTTATTTTTTTAATTGTTTGGAGGCTGAATAAAACTCCTCTATGGCATTTCACACCCTTGTTTTAGGTCTTCAAATGTAATTTGAGGATATTAAATAATGTTATATAAATGTATATTATTTAAATACATTGTATGTAAGAAAAAGAATATTTTTATTTTAGTAATTTGAGAATGTAAAATAATATTCTATAAATATGTATTATTATATTATATTATATTATATTATATTATATTATATTATATTATATTATATTATATTATATTATATTAAATACAGTGTGTGCATGTAAAAAATTAATTAATTAATTAATTAATTAATTTATTTATTATTTTTACCAAATTTTTGTTCAAATTATCCCAAGGGTCTTCAAATGTAATTTGAAGATATTAAATAATATTATAGAAATATATTATTTAAGTACAGTATGTGCATGTATATATGTACACAGTACACATTGTATGAAATATTTGTTTCAGTTTGTCTTCAATGATAGGTGTGTCCCACAGAAAACAGATTGTCTTTTGTTATATTAATTTTAGTTTGTCTTTTTGTTTGTTTGTTTTTGTTTTTTAAATGGAAACTTTTCCTTTTACATCTCCTTAAACCAGCAAACTGCAGGGTTGATTATCAAGCCAGCATTTCAACATTGTGTCCTGTTCACGCATGACCTGTAAATTAAAATAATGCTGTTAAATTGAAACAAAGTCAGAATGTGTGACAGCGCCAATGTAGATCTGCACTAAACTAGATTTTTCATGGTTCAAGTGGCTTGTTGGGTTCATCCTAATTTTGTTGACGTGTTATGTCTGTAGCTGGTGATGGAGTTTTGTGGTGCTGGTTCAGTGACAGACCTGATAAAGAACACCAAAGGAAACTCTCTGAAGGAAGAGTGGACAGCCTACATCTGCAGAGAGATCCTCAGGGTGAGTTTGTGTGTGTCACAAGCCACTAAAAGACATTATTAGCTTCCAGAAGTGTTATTTTTGAAACGTGTTTCCTCATTTGACCTTCCCCAGTTGAGTCTAACCTCCTCATCTGGTTTTGATAGGGTCTGACCCACTTGCATCAACATAAAGTCATCCATCGTGATATCAAAGGTCAGAACGTTTTGCTCACGGAAAATGCGGAAGTCAAACTAGGTAAGTTCACATGTCTGGCGGCTATCACACATCTGTTACGACACGCTATCTTTAGAAGAAGCTTCCGTAAGTGTGTATGAATCAGTGTTGGGGTTTAGCTAACTAAAAGTAACATCAATAATAACTGAACTACATTTGCGTTAGCTTGTAATATCTAGAAACAGGCCTTTTCCAGTAAGTAGCAGTACAGAGCCTTGCAAAAGTATTCATTCATTTTTTTTCACATCTTATATTGCTGCCTTATGTTAAACTGCTTTAAATTATTTTTTTCCACATCAGTCTACACTCCATACACCATAATGGCAAAGCAAAAACAAGCTTTTAACATCCTTGCAAATTTATTAAAAATAAAAATAAATAAATGATTCCGTTGCATAAGTATTCATACCCTTATCTGGGACACTTGAAATTTAGCTCAGGAGCATTCATATTGCTTGTAGATGTTTCTACACTTGGAGTGGAGTTAACCTGTGGCAAATTCATTTGAATGGGTATGATTTGAAAAGGCACACATTTTAATAAAAGGTCTAAGAGCTGAAAATGCATATCAGAGCAAAAACCAAGCCCAGAGGTTGAAACAAAAAAACTGCCTGTAGAGCTCAAAGACAAGATTGCGTCAAGCCACACATCTTTAGATTCCACATAGATTGATGTGGGGAAAAAAGTAATTTAAAAGAGTTTAATATAAGGCAGCAACATAAAACGGGAAAAAAATTAAGGGGTATGAATACTTTCGCAAGGCACTGTGGAAAAATAATGGCATTGCTTTTTCTATCTTACATTGGAGATTTAGAATCAAGCTAGATAAAAATAGTTCCTTTTAATTAAATGCATCTATTTGTGCGAAGGTTTAATTTCCTCAGTAATTTGTCCTGAATTTGCCACAGGCTATTCATTACAAAGCTTATTGACATGAAATTATTAACTTGATTCTGTTTATGCATGATTAAGTTCATATTAAATGTTTGGAGTGAAATAATAATATAAATTGCTTTTTTATTATTTATACAAAATGTACACCAACGTTTTTAAATGTAGGTTCAATTATATATATTTTTTAATTATTTTGAAAGTAGTCTGTTATGCTTGCCTAGCCTGTGTTTATGTGATCAGACAAACAGTAAAAAGCTACACTGCTGTTCAAAAATTTGGGATCATAAGATTTTTTTGTTTTTTAAAGAAGTCTTTCTGCTCATCCAGGCTGTGTTTATTTGGTTAAACTTACAGGAAAAAACAGTAATGTGAAATATTATTGCATAACAGTTTTTTATTTTAATATACTTTATAATATAATTTATTTCTGTGATGCAAAGCTGAATTTTCAGTATCATTACTCCAGTCTTCAGTGTCATATGGTCTTTTAGAAATTATTCTAATATGCTGATTTATTATCAGTGTTGGAAACAGTTTTTTTGTTTTTTTGCAACCTGTGATGCTTTTTTCATTTATTAAAAATAAAATCTTTAATAACAATACGAGTTTTTAATATCACTTTTTATCACTTTAACACATCCTTGCTGAAAAGTATTAATTTCTTTCAAAGAAAAATTTTATTAACCACTGAATTCAGAAAAAAAGTATCACAGGTTCCAAAAAAAAAAAAAAAACACAAGTTTTCAAACTTGATAATAAATCAGCATATTAGAATGATGAACGATTTCTGAAGGATCATGTGACACTAAAGACTGGAGTACATATGCTCAAAATTCAGCTTTGGGTCACAGAAATAAATTATATTTTAAAGTATATTAAAATAGAAAGCCAGTATTTTAAATTGAAATAATTCACAAAATTACAATATTTTTCTGTATTTTTAATCAAAGAAACATAGCCTTGATGAGCAGAAAAGTCTTCTTTAAAAACATTTAAAATCTTTTGAACGGCAGTGTAAATATTATTGCAATTTAAAATAACTGTTTTCTGTTTTAATAAATGTCAAAATGTGATTTATTTCTGTTTGACACAGCTATATTTTTAGCTATTACTCCAGTCTTCAGTCTCTCATGATCCTTCAGAAATAATTCTAATATGCTGATTTATTGTAAATGTTGAAAACATAATGTTTTTTTTTTTTTTGGAAATAAAACATTAAAAAGAACAGCATTTATTTAAAAAAAATATATATATTTTATAATAATATACACTACCATTCAAAGTTTGGAATCGGTTTATTTTTTCTTTCTTTCTTTCTTTCTTTGAAAGAAATTAATACTTTTATTCAGCAAGGATGTATTAAATTAATAAAAAGTAATAGGAAAGACTTATATTGTTAGAAAAAAATTCTATTTTGAATAAATACAGTTCTTTTTAACATTTTTATTCATTAAAAAATCCTAAAAAAGTATCACAGGTTAAAAAAAAATACATCAATACAAAGGATCGTGTGACACTGAAGACTGGAATAATGGCTGATGAAAATTCAGCTTTGCATCACAGAAATAATTTAGACTTTAAAGTATATTCAAATAGAAAACCACTATTTTAAATCGCAATAATATTTAACAATATTACATTTTTTTCTGTATTTTTAATCAAATAAACGCAGCCATGACAAGCAGAAAAGACTTCTTGGTAGTTTATTTATTCAATCTTAATGTCAAGATCCTTTAACTATCCTCATTGTTTTATGTCAGATAAATACTGCACTTAAAAAATGAACTAGCTATGTTTTATTAATAACTTGTGTAGATAATTACTTTTTCAATAAATCATTTTAATTAAGAGAAGCTTGTAATTCCTCAACGCTGATTTGAGTGTGTCTGTGTGTTTAAATTGGTTGATTCTCTCTGTGTTGAGGAACCTGTGACCCTCCACTGGAGTTATTAGGGCTTGTCATCGAGTTGTTTGAGTTTGGGAGACAGTTCAGGCTGGTTGCTATGACAACACTGCCTGCGGTGATGAGGGAAGAGTGGCACAGAGGCAGATGGCAGCATGCGCTTCATCAAAGACCTCTTCTCTCGTTACTGCACGCAGACACATTAAGGCCAAATCTTCCCTGTGTGTGTGTGTGATTGCGTGTGTTTGCAACAGTTGATTTTGGTGTGAGTGCACAGTTGGACCGTACCGTCGGTAGGAGGAACACTTTTATTGGCACGCCATATTGGATGGCTCCAGAGGTCATAGCCTGTGATGAGAACCCAGACGCCACGTATGACTTCAAGGTATTTCGAGCGATTCCTAATTACGCCGTCACTTTCTTCTAGCAACAGCTGATTGCTTCAGATACTAACAGCAGCGTTTTGTTACAGAGTGATCTGTGGTCGCTGGGAATTACGGCGATTGAAATGGCAGAAGGAGCTCCTCGTAAGTCCAGCACAGTGTTTAACACATGATAATGTGTTTTATATAAACACAGTGGTTGCTAAACACAAACGCGTCTTTTTTTCAGCGCTGTGCGATATGCATCCTATGCGAGCTCTTTTCCTCATACCTAGAAACCCAGCGCCCCGTCTCAAGTCTAAGAAGTGGTGAGTCAGGGCTCTCATTGTATTGAATATGTACAACCGATGAGTCAAAACGGGGGAAACTGATTGGTTTGTTGTTCTCTGTAGGTCTAAAAAGTTTCAGTCATTCATTGAGAGCTGTTTAGTGAAGAATCACAACCAGAGGCCCAGTACTGAACAGCTCATCAAACATCCTTTCATTAAAGACCTTCCCAATGAGAGACAGGTTCGAATCCAGCTCAAAGACCACATTGACCGGACCAAAAAGAAGAGAGGAGAGAGGGGTGAGTTTGTTAGGTTTCTGTTAGGGCTGGGTTGATAATATTGATTACTTGATTTGAATCAGTCTTCATTTTGATGAAGCAATATTGATTAGCACACTCAAAAATGACAATTCTGTCATTGATTACTCATTCTCATGTCGTTCCAAACCCGTAAGACCTTCGTTCATCTTCTGAACACAAATTAAGATATTTTCGATGAATTCTGAGAGTTTTCTAACCCTGTATAGACAGCAATGCAACTGACATGTTCAAGGCCCAAAAAGGTAGTTAGTACATTGTTAAAATAGTCCATGTCACATGGTTCAACTGTAATGTTATGAAGCTACAAGCTCTTTTTGTGCACAAAGAAAACAAAAATAATGATTTTATGAAACAATTCCTCATCTTCCGTGTCAGTCTTTGCCGCATGTTTATGAGTGCCAAAAAGTTAGATATTTTGAATCAATATTGAAATTGAAATCAAATTGAAGCAAGAGTTTGTGAATCAGAATCGACTTGATTAATGAAATCTGTGTCCATACTGGCTCTATTTTTTGTAAAATAATAAGAATTGTAATTACACTATTTAATTTATTATACTGTTTTTTTGTCATTTAAAATGTATTTTATTTATTTATTTAATATTATTTTTAGTGAGTTGACTATTTAGTTACTTAAAAAAAAAAAAAAGCTAAATTCTTTTAATGCAATTTTTTATGAATGGTTTTCATGTTGCTTTGTCACAACATTCATTATCTGATTCTGTCTTTAATCTTAAAGTATGTGTAAAGCAATATTAAATACATGTTCTGCGTTTTTCACACCAGAGCAAAATGTGTTATTAACCACCCAGTCAAATTTGAGTGATTAAAAAAAAAAACAGGCAAGTGAATAAAATAAGTAGTGCTCAGTCGATTAAAAAAAAAAACTAATTGTGAAATTAATTGTGATTAATAGTGAAATAATCCCACCTAACATTTAAAGTTTTTGAAATGTACTTTTATATTGCAACGTTTAATCTTCAAATTAATGTAGAAGCAACAAAGACAGTATATTTTTAATATTTGTTAAATATTTGTTTATGACTGAAACTTCCAGTGTCTCTAGGAAAAAAAATTTTTCCCTAATATTTAGCCATTCACTACAGCCACATTACAGTATAATTATGAACTATCAATTTTAACAATTTTATTAGACTTTAAAAAATAACAAATTCTAGTTTAGGTTAACTTAAAACAACCTCCACATAAACCAAATAATTTATCTCCACCAAGTAGGAAATATACAAAAATTGAATAAAATTAGCAAGCACTGAAGACTAAATTAAATATAGATGTATCATTAAAGCTACATAAGTTATTGATTTTCGTTTTTCTTTTCGTTCTTTAATTAACTCTTTCCTTGCCAACGTTTTTGAAAAAAATTGCTAGTCACTACCAGCGTTTTTGCTGATTTTCACTAAAATTTTATGGCACCAGGATATTTTTGCTTCAAGCATTTTTTTTTAATCAACACTTGAATGTAGGTAGGTTTCATAAAAAAGCAACATTTTGAGCAAAAAGCTGAGAAAATAGCATTTTTATTAAATACTAGTACATTTACAACATATTCAGTACGATGATCAAAGCAGTAGATGGCTTCCATCAGTACTTCCAAAGCTTGCACAGGCCTTTACCACTTCCTGGATCGACATTTCACTGTAACATTAGGCAGTTTTCTGTTATATGTGGTTAGTGTTGATAATCACATTATTTTTCATATGCATATGCATACATATGAGATTGCTCATTTCTGCGTCTTCCTGGTCTGTGTTTTTGATCGGCACATTCTAGACTCATTCAGGAGATGCTTAATAGCGCCCCCTAGCATATAACAGTGAAAACACAAAAAACAGGAAAATAAATATTTTTAATGCCTTTAAACTGGAAAAATTAATCGCCTGCATTAATGCACTAATTTTGAAAAACCTTCATCTTGCAATGCTGTATGATGATCTATTATTTTTTCAGACGAGACCGAATATGAGTACAGTGGAAGTGAAGAGGAGGAGGAAGAGCGAGACATAGGAGAGCCGAGGTACATGGGCTTTTTTCCATTCAGATGCACAAGCATGTGGGTACAGTGGAGACCTGATTGACTTAAAGATGATTTAACGTCTTCCTTACAGCTCCATCATAAACATCCCTGGGGAATCGACCCTGAGGCGGGACTTCCTGCGCCTGCAGTTAGCCAATAAGGAGCGCTCCGAAGCCCTGAGGAGACAACAGCTAGAACAGCAACAGAACGAGGAACATAAGCGCCAACTACTGGCAGAGAGGCAGAAACGCATAGAGGAGCAGAAGGAGCAAAGGAGGAGACTAGAGGAGGTAAGAGGAGTTTAAAGACTGGGTTTGCAGCCATGTTTCTGAAATCTTCAGCATAAGAGTGGTGTATTAATATCTTTAAAGTTAAATATTTAATCTAAATATATTTAAAATTTGTATTGATTTATATAGTTTATTGTTATTGTTTTTTATTATATTATATGGTTAATCATATATGTATATATATATATATATATATATATATATATATATATAAAACATAAAGCACTTGTCAGTTTTTTTTAGTATGTTTAAAGCTAAATATTTAATATAAATATGTTTATAATATTATATTGATTTTATATAGTTTATAGTTATTATATTTTATTATGTTATGTACTTCATAATTATTTTATGCACTTTTCATTCTATTTAATATCTTTAAAACTAAATATTTAATGTAAATATATTAATAATATTGCATTGATTTATATAGTTTCTAATTGTATAGTTTATAGTTGTTATATTATTTAAAGCACTTTTCATTTTAATATCTTTAAAAGTAAATATTTAATAAGTATATTTATATAAATATATTTATAGTATTGTATTGATTTTTAGTTTATAGTTATATTTTATTATTTTAAGTATTGTATAATTATTATTTAAAGCACTTTTCATTTTATTTTAATATCTTTAAAGCTAAATATTTCATAAGTATATTTATATAAATATATTTATGTTGTACTGATTTATATAGTTTATAATTATTATCTTATATGATTTATAATTATTATATATGTTATATTATTTAAAGCACTTTTCATTTGAATATATGTAAAGCTAAATATTTAATATAAGTATATTTATAATGTATTGATTTGTATAGTTTATAATTATTATAGTTTATTATATTATGTGGTTTAAAATTGTTTTATTATTTAAAGCACTTTTCCTTTTATTTTAATATTTAAAGCTAAATATTTAATCAAAATATATTAAATTACATTATTCATTTATATTTAGAATTATTTCAACGGTTTTAAAATTATATGTTTTTTTTTAAAGCTTTTACTTCTCTAAAATTAAATATTTAACCTAAATATATTTATAGTATTGTATTAATTTATATATTTTTATAAATAATTATTACNATAATGTATTGATTTGTATAGTTTATAATTATTATAGTTTATTATATTATGTGGTTTAAAATTGTTTTATTATTTAAAGCACTTTTCCTTTTATTTTACTATTTAAAGCTAAATATTTAATCAAAATATATTAAATTACATTATTCATTTATATTTAGAATTATTTCAACGGTTTTAAAATTATATGGTTTTTTTTTTAAAGCTTTTACTTCTCTAAAATTAAATATTTAACCTAAATATATTTATAGTATTGTATTAATTTATATATTTTTATAAATAATTATTACATTTCTATTATATTATTTAAAGCACATTTTATTGTATTTTAATATCATTAAAGCTAAATATTTAATATTAAAATATTAATATTGTATTAATTTATATATTCATTTTATATATTATTTATATATATTTATGAAATTAATTATTAGAATATATTTTATTTTTATATTAGATTACTTAAAGCACATTTGATTGGATGAAAACTATGAAAGTATGAGTTGTTCTGAATTGAAAAATACATTTCAGTATAATAATATTATCATAAACATATGCTAAATGATTAGCAACAACAACAGCAGACATATGAATCAAAAAATTATAAGGATTCACCATATTACCAAGTAATAGATGATTTTGAGCCAAAATCTCACACAGCCTCTGACATCATCAACAAAAGATATGGGAAGCATTTTCTTCTGCTTTCATGTGTGATTATATGCTTAGTTGCATTTCATTGTTTGCATTTAGCATTGTTTTTTTTGCAACCCTATCAGAACAAACAGACAATATGCTTTGCTATTATTTCGGTCACACTCAGACACACACTTCCTGTACTTTATTTTGTGTGTGTAATGGCTCATGAGATGACCGTTGGTTTTAAACTCCCTGGGAGACGCTGAGCTATGATCAATCCGCAGGAAGGTTACCCAACATCCTGGGAATTCTTCAAACGGGAGACAAAGAAAGACGACGAGCATTGAGCCAGCATAGATATTCCTGAGTTATGTGATGTAGGGTTTTCTCAGTAGGGGAGGAAGCAGAAAAACCTGTGGGGATGAATCAGGCGGCCCGGCTGGGCGTCAACCTCTCATTCAGCACATCTATATCCCGCTGGTCCACTGTCAGGCCGCCTCGTTTCAGCACAGCTCCTGTCAGCAGCCCCTGCTGGGGAAAGGCTATTCAGCATGGCTGCCTGCTCCAAATGCATTACCTTTTAAACTGCCACCTAGTGGTACAGGAAGTAACTGCACGTGGGCTGATAGTTGGGGTCAGCTTAGAGATATATTTGTAAAAATGGGAGGTTTATTAATGAGAACATGTGTTTGTAATCTCACAGCAACAGCGACGAGAGAGAGAGCTCCGGAAACAGCAGGAGAGAGAGCAGAGGAGGCGCTATGAGGAGATGGAGCAGCTCCGGAGAGAGGAGGAGAGGAGGCATGCTGAAAGGGAGCAGGTACATAAGTACTATTTGTAGCTAATTGTGGTCTACCTATATTTTTAGTAGGTAGAGGGCAAAAAGTGATGAGAGTTAATTCAGGATTTAAAATGTAAATATTTTAATGGTCATAATGGCCTGTCACTACAAACTAACCCGTAATTCACTGTGCAAAAAGTGACGGGGGAGCTAAAGCATGCCAAAAATGTCAACTGAACTCATATGAACAGGAAGAGAAGAAATGAAGTGACGTGGCGGCTTCACACGCTCACACTCCACGCTAACAGACTCCCACTGATTCACCACTACAGAGATGGAGACAAGATGTACTTTCTGTTAATACATGGCACATATATTTAGAGATTGGTCAGAGATTGTTTAATTTATTTTATTTAATTTTATTTTTTGACGAACCGATTATTTCAGTATTCTAGTGTTCAATAACTGATATTTTATTTATGCATTTTCCAGTGTTTTCTCTTCTAAAACATCCTAAACTACTTGTTCTAAGCTGGTTTTGCATTAGGATCCAGATTTTACAGTAAATATCAGGTCATGACAACACAGACCCAAGTGGTTTATTATTCTGTTATATAGTTTTGTTATATTAATGAATATTTTAATATACTACTGATTCACCACTACAGATATGGAGACAAGATGTACTTTCTGTTAATACATGGCACATATATTTAGAGATTAGTCAAGTTTTTTGTTTTTTTTTTTATTCTAGTGTTTGATCATTTTTGTTTATTTTATTTTATTTTATTTTCAACATTTCCTCCTCTAAAACATCCAAATCTAATTGTTCTCAGCTGGTTTTGCATTAGGACCCAGATTTTACAGTAAATATAAATTTGTATTTTATTTTATTATTTTTTTTTTATTTAATTATGTTTTTTTATTTTAATTTATTTTCAACATTTTCTCCTCTGAAACATTCTAATCTATCTGTTCTCAGTTGGTTTTGCATTAGGATCCAGATTTTACAGTAAATATCAGGTTATGACAACACAGACCCAAGTGGTTTATTATTTTGTTATATAGTTGTTTGTTATATTAATGAATATTTTAATACAAATAATAATTGCTGGCTTCCCACACTCACACTTCACGCTAACAGACTCCTACTGATTCACCACTACAGATATGGAGACAAGATGTACTTTCTGTTAATACATGGCACATATATTTAGAGATTAGTCAAGTTTTTTTTATTCTAGTGTTTAATAATTTTTATTATTTTATTTTATTTTATTTTATTTTATTTTATTTTATTTATGTTCAACATTTCCTCCTCTAAAACATCCAAATCTAATTGTTCTCAGCTGGTTTTGCATTAGGACCCAGATTTTACAGTAAATAT
>JAHKKF010525809.1:7660-32404 GCA_019740295.1 Labeo calbasu
CAGGTGAGAATGTATTTGTTTAAAACTCAAATCTGCGGTTTGTGAGCTCTAGGCGATCACCGGGCACTCATTTATCCCGCCTAGAGCAGCCTTACATCAGCTAGTTCTTGTGACATTTGCCACTGGCTCTGATGTCTCTGTAGTGATTAAACATGAGACACAATTCATTTTGAGTATATCTACCAGGCAATCGTTGGTCTCATGAATCTATTGTTGTTCCTAGTCATATCGTTTTGGCTGAGCACGAAGTTATATTTAACTTTATATAATTATTTTGAACTTTACCGTAGTACAGCGCTGACTTTATAGCATATGTTTGACTGAATTATTTGCTTTTGTCCTTATACTTTTATAATGGCTATTACTGTTCTATTATTAAAACCGACATTTAACAAAAAGAGGCAGAGTTGTGCTTTATGTCATTATGAGAACTGGTATTGCCACACTTCATCGTTGATCGCTAATTTTTGACATACACCATGCCTATCAAGTAAGGGCAGTGATGGGAATAACGGTGCTATAAATAAACAGCGTTACTACACTCTTAAAAATAAAAGTGCTTTAAAAGGTTCTTCACAGCGATGCCATAGAAGAACCATAATAAAATGCGCCATTACTATAATTGAGCTCACTAAAGCGGTTTTCTTCTGAGGTATATTCTTGCTTATTCCTCTCAGTGCATCTTCTTCCAGAACCAAAAAGTAGCCGAGATGAACTTGATGAATGTTCACATTTGTTTACGGAGGTTACCTACATGTCCTCACGTCTCACGTGGATGTTTAACATTTGAAAAGTGGAGCCACTCTTGGGCATGATTATATGATGAGTTTAGATGAGAATAAGTTTAGACGGGAAGATGTTAAGTGTTTAGACTTTATCAGAGAATATTGACATGACTTACTTCATTTAAAAGCTTTCTATGTATATATTTCTCAAGTCTGTAAAATAGGTATTCGCTAAGATTCAGGTTGTTTTATTTATGTGTCTGTGAAGAGAGGTGATGGAGACCGAGAGTGCACCGTTTATTTTCTTTATTTTACAAAAGTACATTGTTTTGTTGTTATTATGACTATACACAAATAAAATTAGACTCTTTGCAGTTTCAAACATTACGTTATTGTTTTCTGTGAGATGTTTTTCATGTCCGTGGGTTGAAGTGACCCCAATAACGTGATATTTAGTCTGGAAGGTGTCTTTCACATTGTCCCACGGCAACATTAAAATAGTGTAGATTAGTGTACAATGTATTATTCATTTAACATATATAATATTATATATATGTATAATGTAATTATATACTTTTATGATGACGTAACTCAGTTAATATTTGTGAGAAGTAACTAGTAACTATTACTAATTACTTTTTAAAAAATAAAATGCTCAACACTGAGTAAGTGTAATGTTGGCAGTGGAAACACAAGCTGGATCAGGGTGTTCCATCCCGAATCGTACCATACTGTACTGTACTGACCCATACCGCTCGGTGGAAACGAGCCATTAATTACAGAATTTTGGGTGAGCTATCCTTTTAACTCAAGACGCTCATTAAACTTTGTATAGAATATTTGCAGTCATTCATTGTTCATTTTTAGGGAGGTCACTTGATTGCAGTTTTAAACAGTTTTATTTAATTATTAATATTTCTTGTAATCTGTTGCCATAATTTAATTGATTCACTGAATCATTTTCAAAAGTGCACAATAAACAGGATTTAATATATACGAAGTAAACAAAGTATAAGCAACTTACTGGACCAAATTCATTACATTTATGCATTTGGCAGATCTGTTTATCCAACGTGACTTACAGTGCATTCAAATATCGTTTTTATCAGTTTGTGTGCTCCCTGGGAATTGAACCCATGACCTTGTTGTTGCCAGCTCCATACTCTAGCAGAGCTACATGAAGTGCGAGATTTACTGCCAGATGTTCCTAGGTGAAATGTAATGCCCTTATTCTTTTCCGATGTCAATATCAGGTTAGATACTGCATGATACAGCGAAATTATAGTTTTTTCAAAGCTGGGCTGTAGATCACCTTACTTCTGTGGCAAACCTTATCGATTCCCATCTAGCAGATTGATAATATATTTGCCTCTGCTAATGCATGAAGAAGGCCAAGGAAAAACAGCAGTACAATTCACAAACAAATAAAGGGCAGCTTAACTGCCTGCATTTACTGACTCTCTCTATATGTCTCAAGGCAAATATCGATCAATGCACATGTCTAAACTTCTCGCTCTCCATCCAGCCTTGCTCATCCCTCTGTAACAGAGCAATATTTAACACTGCTGTGGTTTCCTTACATCTCTCAGTCCTGCATGCATTATCCATTAGCCAGGTCTTGTCTGAGATTTGGGCCTGTGTAATCTGATACAGGAGAAGTAGATTGCATTGCACTGGATTAATCCACCGTGGCTAACCAGGGGTGAACGAGGCGGGAGGGATCGCATTGATTTTCTGATTTCTCTCAAAGCAATGTACCTCCATCCTCCCACAACAACGCAGCCTAGCCTAATGAATATTCAGCCCAGCACCTGCAAACTTTGGCGAGGTGTAGCTCTCATCCAACCAGGAGAGGCTGCTGGGGACAGATGTCGCAGAGAAAACAGAACAGATGACGGCACAACACAATCTCGTTTTTCACAGTCTTTCCTGCCGGAACAAGAGAGGAGCGACTGCAACCAAACCCTCTTATCACACGGCACAGTATCTAAATCGCACGCAAGGGTGAAAATGTCGTCAGTGTAATTGATCAGGCTCACCTCAGATAGAACCTGCACTCCAGATAGAGTTTCCCAATGAAGATCACACTGAGACTCGAGATGCCACTGACCGGGAATTTCAGCAAATTGGCTTCTTAAAGGCATTTTAAAGGCTCTACAATGATACCTGAAGGTGTCCTGTGAAGTTACAAGTTAGCAGAAGATCCTTTAAGTCCTGTAGGTTGTGAGGTGAAGCTGCTAAGAATTGAACTTGTTGCTGGTCCAACACATCCCACACAGGCCGGTAAATTTTTCATGTTCAGAAATAAAATTTGTTCTCTGAATTACTAATTTGATGCTAAACTCCTCATATGGATGTGTGCATGGCATGTATAATTCAGATTAGACAGTTTTCTAGAATGTGTAGCATACGTGGTATGAAAATGATCGTTGCGAGACGCATCCGGAGTGAACAAGGCTTGAGAGAGTTGTGAGTGAAGACGCGGGCGCAGCCTCCGTGTTGCCAGATCCAGCTATTACAAGCGTTTTTGGACTTGTCTTTTCAACTTAATTTGACACTTTAGAAAGTTAGAAAAGGTGGAAGTTTGAGTTTAGGGTCAGCAATATATTTATTTTATCTTGTTTGCAAAAGATTTTAAATAATTTTGGTTCCTTTTTATTTATTTTTCATTTTTTGTTTCGTTTTAATAGCAATATCTGGCAACACTACATCGCCAGCACTTAAACTGACAGTAATCAAAAAAGCCCACAGACAGGTTATTGCCGACAGGATATCACATTCTGTAAGAGAATCGCAAAAAATACCATGAAATTATCTGTCAGAAACATTAGCAACGCTGTCAAAAACAGTAGCATTTAACACTAATACACAGATTTGTAGAACAAGTAGGTTACAGAATGAAATGAAATACGCGAACATTAGCCATGAAGAAGTCAGTATAGTCATTAAATTTTGCTATAAACAATCATAAGCTATGCTATAAACAACCATTAAAGCATATTGTAAATACATATAGATGATAGATAGATAGATAGATAGATAGATAGATAGATAGATAGATAGATAGATAGATAGATAGATAGATAGATAGAACGATAGATAGATAGAGAGGTTAATTTAATCAATTTCTACATAGGTTGGCCTTGGCTACAAGAAAGCTATTGAACATTTCCACTTCTTGCACAGGAAAAAGATACAGTTCATTGATCGTACAATGACTTTTTCTGACAAGAAGCCTGTTGATTCAAAACATTACAGTAACTGAGATAACTTACAGTCCTAAGATAACCTCGTAGTAACTTTCCTATGTGAAAACTAGCTCTGATCTCACTTATAATATAGAACATAGATGTAATTTATTCTTTATTATCTTCTGTATTTCTGTACTTCTATTTCTGTATTCTGTATTTTATACCCATGTAGTCACTTACACGCAACAGACAGGTATAAAGCTAATACAGTTTGGATATAATTTAATAGTATTATGATTTCCTGCACGTTTTGCTTTTGTTCATAAGAGCTCATTTAAGATGTATGCTTCATTATATTATTCAGTAGCAATAACAGGTGTCTTCTAGGTTTTCATGAAACTAATTTACAAAAAATCTAATATGAAACATATAGTTGCAGCTCACTAAACATCTGATAACATTATATTCTAATGCTTAGAACCCGCTTGATATATTTGTCTTGTTTTCAATGAAGTTCGTGGTTTGTGAGAAATGGTGCCAGCATGAAAATTATACTCCTACTTGCACTATTCTGTTTGAGGCAAATAAAGATGGGAGTTTCTACTTTCATTATTCTTTATAATGAAATATTCAAATCCCATAGAGCTCTGGAAAAAATCACAATGAAGTTTGCATGCAATGAGGCTATTTCTTAACCGGGGAAACGACTGAAAGCATCTCAAAGGCACATAACGCATTCAAGATTGCATCCAACGGTTGCGACATTGTTTTCTTATCCAAATTAATGGAATCAACATCAGGATGAAAGGTGAAAACCATCATTATTTTGGTTCTCGCTTTCTGGTAGTCCATCAAGTCAAGAGTTCGACAGGCATAAAGCTGTCATTACTACAGGAAAATAACAAAGATTACGGCAGTAATCTAAATGTAATAGCTGCAATTTGCAGGCCATTACGGGCATCAAAACGCAAACTATGGCTTGAAGAGAACCCTTTACAGCAACTGGTAATTTCTTGGAAAGTCTAGTGGTGCTGGATTCACAAGATACAAATGTGTGAGGCAAATACAAGTGTCAATAGTAAAGATCATCTAAAGATCAATTAATTGACAAATATACAACTTGTAGAGTGACTGTGAAAATGTCTTTCAAATAGTTAAAACACTTAAGACAGGTGGGTCAATGACAAATAAGAGTATTCACAAAAAAGAAAAGGATAATTGTTTTAAAAATCCAGTTTAGAAAACACACAAGTTCATATGTTGGTTCATATGTTGGTATATTTGCGACCTAAACAAAACTTTATTAATAAAGAAAAAAAGTCAAGTAGTGTAACAATCAAGTAAAAATGAATAACATTTTCCTTACACCCTGATGTTTCACATCTTAATCATTTTTTAAAATAAGTAAATAAATAAGTAAGTATTACCATTTAAAAGTTTGTAGTCAGTGATTTAATTAATTTATTTTTTTAAAGAAATTAATACTTTTATTCACCAAGGATAAATAAAATAGATCAAAGGTACATTTCATTTTTTACAAATGTTCGATTTTTAATTAAATGCTGTTGTTTTGAACTTTCTATTCAAAGAATTTTGAAAAAAAAAGTCAGTTTCTTCAAAACAAAATGTATGCAGCACAACTGTTTTGAAAATCTATATGAATAAGAAATGTTTCTTGATCAGCAAATCAGCATATTAGAATTATTTCTGAAGGATCATATGTGACCATGGACCACAAGGTAAGGGTCAATTTTTAAAATTGAGATTTACACATCAAATGAATGCTGAACATATAAGCTTTCCAATGATGTGTGGTTTGTTAGGATATTTGAAAATCTGGAATATGAAGGTACAAAAAAAACAAAATATTGAGAAAACTGCCTTTAAAGTTGTCCAAATGAAGTTATTAGCAATGCATATTACTAATGAAAAATTAAAATTTGATATATTTACAGTAGGACATTTACAAAATATCTTCATGGAACATGATTTTTACTTAATATCCGAATGATTTTTGGCGAAAAATAGATCATTTTGACCCATACAATGTATTTTTGGCTATTGTTACAAATATACCGTGCTACTTAAGACTGGAGTTATGATGATGAAAATTCAGCTTTGCATCACAGAAATAAATTACATTTAAAAATTCATTAAAATAGACAAATTATTTTAAATTGAAAAAATTGTTATATTTTAAGTCACTATATTTCAAGCCACTGTGCATTTAAATTGAACTTTTAATCTATTTTTCAATCAATTAATAGTTTGGACAAAACATCACATCACTGACGCAGGTGTGTGTCAGCACACATCCACAAAAACTCACAGCAAACAGTTTAAAAGACAAGCCTATATAACTATAATTGTGCACTGTCCTTGAGTGAACGCTCACCATTGTAGGTGAGTCATCACCCCAGGTTTCACGGCCAGTCGGCTCAAATCTCCAAAATCCCCTCCCAGACATGAGCCTTGACATCGCTCAGTGGCCCAACTCCACTACACAGCATTTTCAACAGGTATTTTTTCCACGTGCTGGGCCTGAATGACATTCTCCAGGGAAAATGTGAGACTGATGTGACAGAGCAAGGGATGAGGTTGGGCTAAAAGACTTAGGGCCATCCAATCGTTCACGATTAGGCCACAATTTGCTGCCAGCGACACGCTAACAAGACCCTAGAGACGGCACCATGCAGGTCAGTGACGCCGCTTCTGCTGACAGAGGGATAATTAGTGACTCAGACAGAAGATTAAGCTGGTAATACAAAACCATCCATTTAACACTCCACTGGCAAATAACTTTCCTTTCCTTAACCAGTCCATCAATCACAGCCAGGATTAGCTAATCAGAGCCTCCTGGAAATGCGTTGGAAATGTAATTAGTGTAAACACTGGAAAAATTAAACTGTCCGTTGGGTTTAAGAAAGTTATTTTGAATGATGGATCGTCCAGATGTGTGCCCCTTTTTTGGTAGATTTTAATCTTACCCTAAGTGATTAAATGAAGGCAGGCGAGCTTTGTCCAGGAGTGTGTATCGTGGTTCTGTCGCCAGAAGATGAAAAGAAAAAAATCTATGAGAAAATAATATTGGTTGTCAGAACCAGTAAACATGCATTGGACCTGTATTGGAGACATGGGTTAGAGTCCGGCTTGTGTCATTCCATTGCTCCCAGTCATGGTGGCAAAAAGTGACAAAAATAAATGAATAAACTAAATTTGAATGTTCACTTTATGTTAATATGTATATATTATATATGTGTATATATACATATATATATATATATATACTGTGTGTAATATTTGAAACCTAGATGGGGTTCTAAAATTTATAAATAAATAAATAAATAAATAAATATTAATGGAAAGTTAAAGTGAAATCCAAAAGTCTTTTATGGCCATGCAGGCTGTGTTTAATTGATCAAAAATATTGTAATATTCTGAAATAATATTAGGATTTTAAAAAATCTATTTTCTATTTAAAAATATTTTCAAATGTAATTCTAAAATGAATGTAATGTAATTAACAAATGTTTCTTGAGCAGCAAATCAGCATATTAGAATGATTTCTGAAGAATCATGTGACAGTGAAGACTGAAGTAATGATGTCTTTTATATATAAAATAATGTTAAATATATAGAAAACAGTTATTTCAATACTAATACTACATTTCACAATAATATTATTTGTTTATTTTATGTTTTTTTTTTTTTTTTAATTTAATAAATGCAGCTCTGATGAGCCCAAGAGACTATAATTTATATATACAGTGCACAGCATAAATGAGTACACCCTCTAAAACTTAACAAATTCAGCAATTACTCTTTATTTAGATGACATGTTAGGGTTCTTTGGAGATATAATGTTCCAACATGCCTGCTTGATTAGTTACCAAAAAAGAATGTCACAATTATTCAGCAAAATAAGATTTTCTTATCAAAGTGATAAAATGTTGTGTTGCAAAAACGAATAAACCCTCCTGAAAGTTACTATTTTTGATCAACGGGTAAGTATATTTAACCAAAACTTTTAAAGACAAGTAATTTCCTGACAATTAAAAGTATTTTATAGAATCATACTCAGACTTAACGCTGTGAGCAATGAAACCACTTGGGAGAGAATTGCCAGGTGACTTATTACTTAGCATAAAAGAGGACACAAGAGGAATACCAAATTATTGTTTTAAGTATAAAAATATAGCAAAATTAGAACCGACTTTCAAAAACAATGGACTTGTGACAAGGTTCCTGAAATAATCAGGTCTTCACTTTAAGTTTTCATTTAGCGAGTGAATTTTTGCTACAAAAAGAGCAGGAGAAATACCATGCAAGTGTCTCAGAGCCGGCAAAAGCTATGAAAAGAGTGACACTTCATCTCACAGAGTACGACGCAGCCTGCAGAAGTAACATTCATGATTGCTGTCACCACTAGAATTACCATTCAATCTCATTTTACCTCTTGCTAGGCCCTTATTTACAAAATATAGACTTCTGGGAATCCATACTCTGGTCTTAAGAGACCAAGTCAATTATTTCGGATCCAAAAGCATCCAAAATGTTCCAGTGTTGCTAGAGGAGGAGTACAATAAGTACAGTGCCTGGTACCCACAGTGACGTTCAGTGATAGTAAAGCTCTTCTACAGGGACATATGAGTGCTGAAGGTGTGAGGGGGTTGTACTTTATCAGTGCTGAATTCATACACCGTGATGTAATACAAAAACTTGAAACAGAAGATGCTACCCTCCCCTCGTTCTCCGCATTATTGGACATTTTTTCTGCATGTCAATGAAGATATTTATTCTCCCAAGGTGAAAATCCTTCAGTGGACATGTATTTCACTCAATCTTAACACTTCTGAGCAGCTGTGGCGGATTCTGTAGAGACGAACTGAGCAAAACTCCCCATTAAAGACCATGGCATTTAAGGCGGTCGTCCTCCTGGAGTTAAACAGGACAGATGTGAAAATTTTTACTTGTACACTCAGTGCCAAGAAGTGTCAGAGCAGTATACTTAAATATCTGGAGTACATACTAAGTACTAGACTATTATACATTTGCTGAATTAAATCTAGGGTGTACTTATTTCTGCAATGCTTCATTTAAACAAAATTGGCTTATCTTACAGAAAATATTGGCATATATTGTGTTGTTTTTATTAGGTATATGTTTAATACATTTAAAAAAAAATCTATGAATTACATTAGTAATAATTAAGAAAATACATATTTTATATTTATTCAGAGGGGGTGTACTCTTTTATGCTGTGCACAGTGTATATGGGTGGCTGGTAAAATTGTGCGTTCACCAGTCACTGGGGCTGCTGAGCCAAAAGGTAATTTCACTCCGAGCCCTTCAATAAAATAACATTGGTTTCTGCCTCTCACAGTATATCAAAAAAAAAAACTGTACTGAAAAGCTAATATCAAGACAGGGTTAAGACAAGTGACCCTGTTCAAGCAACTCTCCAGTCTTAGTCCTCCTTAACACACACACACACACACACACACACACCCTCTTACCACTCCATCCCACTCAACATCTCAGAGTGACATGTTCCTCATTGGGATGCAGTATCTGGGTCCCTAGTGGCTGTTACTAGATTTACCTCTTTTAGAGGACTGGGTGTGAGGGCAGAAGACTGAATAAATAAAGGAGTCACTCCACTCTCTTGCATTTCTCTTTCAGACTCTCAAACCTCTTGTACACGCGCACACACACACACACACACGCACACCAAAACGAGCAGTTCCTGTATCTTACTTAGTAACAGCAAAGCAAAAAAACTAATATAGATTACTTATTCATTCACATTTGTAAAATATAAGTTTTCTTAATCCATTTTTGTTGAGGATGCATGAGTAATTTTCACTGATATTAATTTTACATATGCTTTGTATGTGACTAGATAAGTAGAGTAAATGCTGAGGATGAGCTAATTCACATGAAGGTGCAGCTGTATGCTGCTTTATTCAAAAGGCACGTCTTATTTCAGACTGGTTTCCAAGGCATCATAATGTTTTAGAGATCATCAAGTAAACATTTAGTAAATAGAATGAAATTGAGAAATTGAGTCACGAGTTCATAAAAAGAGTAAAGAAGACCTTACGTACACAGTTACGATTACAGCTCCATATGTTTCACTTTATGGACATAAGAAGCTTGTTCAGTAGCTCGGTTGGCACGGAACTGGACTTTGAATGCAGAATCCTTGGGTATGAATCCTGTAAAAAACATGACTCATGATGAAAGAGCTAAAAGATGAGAGATGGAAAAACAAATTAGAGCGGCATGCTTGCAATTCTGTTTTTACATCACATTCGCTTTTGTGCATACTATCGGGTAGGTTTAGGTGTAGTGCAGATGGTACGTTGGAGTTATAGCGCCACTCAACTTCATTTCAAGAACTGCAGTGCCACGTACAAAACCAACATCACATTAAACGTACCAAATGTACGGTCATTTGTTCCGGGGAAAACAAACAAACAAACTAAAACACTCTTTTAGTGTCACTCAGTGGACATTTCACATCGAATATCTTACAAAACGTACATGGCGAGACGTATTTTGTGTCTTGCGAAAACGTTCCCACATGTACGTTTTCATTATGAGATCAGGCTCTGAAATGCATGAACGGGATTATCACAGGGAGTGGTGCATTAGGGCATGTTTGATGCCTCCTACCTTTTTACACTGCTTAAGAAGTCAGCATTTTGATACAACCATTGTAAAATAAATAAATACATAAATACATTTGAAAAAAAAAAATGTGGTATTACAGCATGTAGTTTACTTAAGATAAAATTTCCTGATAATTTACTCACCCCCATGCCATCCCATATGTTCATGTCTTTCTTTCTTTCTTCAGTCAAAAGGAAAATAAGGTTTTTGAGGAAAACATTTTAGGATTTTGCAATCTGGACCTTCAACCTACTGATTCCCATTGAAGTCCACTATATGGAGAAAAATCCTGGAATGTTTTCCTCAAAAACCTTAATTTCTCTTCTACTAAAGCAGGAAATACATGAACATCTTGGATGACATCGGGGTGAGTAAATTATCAGGAAATTAAACTTGAATCAAAATGATCAGGAACTAATCTTCTAAAGGTTTTGTTCACCTAAAATGAAAAGTTGCTTAAAATTTACCCTCAGGCCATGCAAGATGTAGATGAGTTTGTTTCTTCATTGCAAGAGATTTTTAAGACAAATAGTCCATCATTAAGCCATTTTAACTGCAAAATCCATATGCATCCCCTGTAGTCCTCTCACATCAAAATCCATGAACATATTTGTTCAGAAATGCTTAAAGGAGAAGTTCACTTCCAGAACAAAAATTTACAGATAATTTACTCACCCCCCATCCAAGATTTTCATGTCTTTCTTTCTTCAGTCGATAAAAAATTATGTTTCTTGAGGAAAACATTTCAGGAATTGTCTCCATACAGTGGACTTTTATGGTGGCCGCGAGTTTGAACTTCCAAAATAGAAACGATCCCAGCCGAGGAAGAAGGGTCTTATCTAGGAAAACTGCTGGTCATTTTCAAAAATAAATTGACAATTTATATACTTCAAATACTCGTTATGCTTCGTCTCTGCGATGCACATGCATAGTCTACGTAATCCGGGTCAATACATTTAGGGTATGTTCCCGTCTCGTTTTCTTCTTCAACGTCAATTTTTTTTTTTTTTATAAAGGGTGTTCGATCTTCTTTGCATGTTTACTTTGTAAACACTGGGTCGGTACTTCTGCAGCGATGTAGGACGATTTTGAAGTTGGGGAAGAAAACGAGATGAAAGTTTTTCGACATACCCTAACTGTACTGACCATAGACGACTTAGCTCTATTATGTGGATGTAGGAGCATTTAGAAGTTCAAAAAGTCTTGATGGATTTGTTTATTGTAAGCATGCAGCAATTGATAGAGACGTGTGGATTACTTGTCTATTATTGTGATGTTTTTATCAGCTGTTTTGACTTTGGTGAGCAAGCGATGTATTGCTAAATTTCTTAAATGCCAAATCTGTTCAGATAAAGAAAGAAGCTCATCTTGGATGGCCTAAGGGTGAGTAAATTTTCAATAAATTTTCATTCCTTTAAGTGCAAGAGATGCAGTTGGCTTGGTTTGACAAATTCTACTATTTTACTTATTCAAGTTTGGTATTTAAGCAGAGTTTAGAGTTTAAAGCTGACAAATGCCATTTCCAATTTGTGGAAGCACTGTCCACAACTGAATGAGGGTCAGCACAAGAATTATTATTTTGAGTGTACGCAAACACATACACATACACACCACAGTTATATAAGACACGTCTGAAGAAAAGAGAATTCGGTAAGACGGCACTTTATCAGAGACGGTCCAAGGAGGGAAAAAGATCTTACGAGTCGTGCTAAATCCATAATTAATCTAGGATGTTTGTCAAATCTTTTGACAAAGTACCCTTTAAAATCACTTTGTTAGATCAATACATTCTCTTTGAAGATATTTCACTAAACAAACTTTTGAGGAAACTTGGTATTTTTTAAAAACTTCCTGTTTAGATGCTACACCACTAGAGACGTGAGGGAACGGTTGTTATCCTGTTTTTTCAGCGAAGCTGAGAACATGATATATTTATACGGTTGTTGGATTGATGAATTGACTTGTCCAAATGAATCAGTTGATTCAGCAGGGTTCTCCATATAGATATCAACCAGGCAGTTCTCCATATATATAATGTATACAGGACAGGCTAATGGACGCTTAATGTAAAGATGCATAATAGATGATGATATAATATTTCACACAGATATGGATACTGGTGGCCCACCTTAAGTAGAATAATTAATGCTGTCCTTTTGCACATTTTACAACAGTACACACAGGGAATATCACCTCTGTGCCCATTTTTCTCTGCTTGTTTGAAGAAGTCAAAGAAAAAGATGTCCGCAATTGGACAGAACGCTAAAATTTTTATGAAGGTGTCACCGTGTACGGCGCCCCGCACTCCGTTTCTTGCTTTCATGCTCTCTCGCACTCTTTCTCCATCCCCCTCTCGCTCCTTCCATCTGTTGGAGCCGCTCACTTTCTGTCGGGCACACCGAAGCATTCATGCGGCTGAGAGCCATTCTATTATTCAGCTATAAGTTCTGGATGACAAAGGAAAGAGAAGAGGTGCAAATCACCCACTGAAGAGGAAGAAAATAGCCACACTCTTTGATGCCTGGTGGATGAAACCTCCTATGTTTTTCCCTTCCGTCTCTCTCTGTCCGTTTTGATTAATGGACATGATTAGAAATAGACACAGGCTATCAGAACATGAATGAATCAGGCAGCTGCAGCTACCCATGATGCTCTGCATAGTCGTAGTGCGGTACAGAGTGCTGCAGCTTTAATTGGTGCTTATCGGAACAATAAATCATAGAAAATGACAGAATATGTTTGGGAAAAAAAATCCATGGCAAACCCCGAAACGTTATTACCACAAGGTTATCGCGCAGGCTGCAAAGGACGCCAATCGATATCGTTTTGGTTGTGCAGCGGCTACAAGTTTCAACTGAGGAGGACAGAGGGCCAAACAATAGAAAGGAGGATGGATGGGATGGGAGTTAAAATGAATAAATAAAACATAAGCGAAAGAGAGAAAGCTAAGCATTGTGCATATTTGAAATGCTTTGGTCAAAGCAATGTAAAGAGGCAACTAATGGTATTTGTCTAATCAATTAATGTATACAATTTTAAAAATAATAAATAAATGAAAATAAAAAGACAAATAAAAATAAAACTACGAAATAAAAATACAATTTTTCTTCACATTTTAATGAAAATGTTTAACTAAAGTCAGGCAAGTCAGTTCACTTGGCGGCCATCTTGGTAAATCTCAAACAAAAATGAATGAGATGAGACCAAAACCTCCAACGAGATCTTACAATAATTTGTATGTATTTTATGTAAAATGTGGTTCTACAAAACCCACATTTACTTACATTTTTCCAGACACTAAAACATACAATACTGACGTATTTACATAATCTAAACGTGCAAATACTTACGTATTTTTAGCATTTAAGCGTACAATACTGATGTATTGATGACACCTAAAAACGAATCTTTACGAATACTGAAATCGCTGCATTAAGTTTATTATTTTATTATTTTTATTATTTTTAGTTGTCATACCAATGGCGTTATGTTTTCAATTGCATTATTAAATTGTTTCCAAGAATAGGCCTTTAAACACTTAAAATAAATAACATTTCTACAACCATTCGTGTAATATCTACTTTGTTTGTTGTGGTGGGATACAAAAGGTGTTGCTCCCACATGCTGTGACTAACAATAGAACCATAACAGACACCGAACACACATCATAATTACAAAATGAAAAAAATTTATTTGTGCGTTATAATCCAGATCTTCAGAATTCATATGATTGCGAGGAACAGACCCAAATTCAAGCCTTTATCCGGCGATCTTCATCTCCATCCGAGCAGTGAGTCAGGCGGCAAAAGCAATAAACCCGCTGAACAGGGTTGCCAAAACCTGCCCAATTGCTACTCAAAACTAGCCCAAAAGTAGCCCTTTCGTGTTTTGAAGGGGGTCCCTCAGTAAAACTTGCATTCCAGGGGGTAAAATACACGTTTTGTGGTGGGATTCCCATGGTAAAATTAGTATTCCAGGGGCTAAATATTACAATATTGGGGTCGTGTCAACCTGCGGACATGGAAGACAACCTGCGGCAGCAGTGTTAAAGTAGCCAGCAATTAACAACCTAAAATTTTGCCCTGCACCTCAAACAAACCTACTGAATTAGGACTGCGACTGCGACTGCAACACATCGTCATTTGGACTACGTTTGGTACCGCTTTTACAAAAAATAACTGAATGTGATTGCACTTATCTGTCATGTTTTTCTTTATTACTGTCCAGAGAGAATTATGGTTAGGTTTAGAGGTAGGAGTGAGATTTTTATGCTACACTGTTACTAAAATGGTCATTTCCCTACATATTTTGGTCAGTTACGTTTTATATCCTTTTATATTCCCTATAAGATGGGTAGGTTTAGGTTTGGGGGTAGGTTAAGGGGTCTAAAAATCTAAATCGCTTATTGATAAAACGATAAAAAGGCATTGATACAAATATCTTAATGATATAAAAGATATGTAAATATTTTAAGTTTTTTGCTAAAAATATGTAGCAATTTGTACATTTTAAACGCTGAAATACAACTAAATTGTACCTTTTAGCATCAATAAAAACGTACAAAAATGTATGTTTTGTGCCTCTAAATGTTACGTATAAATACCTATGTATAATCAACAAGGCTGAAACCTCCTGTAGTGTTTGTCGACATTGTTTCAAAAACATATTTGAATTCCCTTTCAGTTCATGAACATGAACCTAAATTGAATTGGTCACACTCCACAGAAAGTTAAATAGGAATGACAGGAAAAGGAACTTACTGAACTGTAATGCTGCATTCACACCTTGTCGTAATTACTGTGATTATTAGAATACAACCTGGACGTTTTATTGAGAACTGTTCACGTCTTTTTCTGTGGAATTATGTGTTTCTATAGCAACACTATCAATGCCAAAATAAATGTCTGTATTCTTGCATTCTTAATACATTAAGAGTTTTACAGGCATAAAAATATAACAAAATAACTGCCTTTTGCCGCTGAAGCCTCTGCTATTTTGAGCGTTTCTGCAAGTTATTGCAGCAATCAAGTTGTACAAGTCAGAGTTGAGAAAAGTCTATGTTTAAAAGTTGTAATGAGTTAATTAATTAAAAGTTCTACAAAGAAGTCAGAATCTTGTAATTATGATAATTCTGATATTGCATTCTAAGAAATTCAACACATCATACATTCTTCCACCCTGATCCACAAAAGGTAATTTATTAAATATGATGAAATATAAACTAGACACAAATTTTTATAGATGGTATTTCAAACATCAGACATCAGATGCAAAATTCACGTTTACATGGTTTTTGCATATAAATGTGTCTTATTAGTGTGTGGACACAACCACTCTACAATAATAAAAAACCATCCACTTTTTTTTTTTTTTCTTTTTTTTTTTTATCCCCCAAAAAACTAAACAGTTTCAATTATCAAGCTGTTCTGGTTTTCTGAGCATTATGATGTCATATTGCTCAAGCCCCACCCACAACTACTGACAGACTGTCCTGTATTTGCATTTTTATGCCCTCAGCCAGTTGTGCACTCGAGCAGCTGTAGCAACAACGTCTCATAAGCAATCCAGGTGTTTTGTAGTTGGATGTAAAAGCGAACATAAGACACTTTTGTTTTCTCCCAACATCAGAGCCACTGAGAACTAGTGGATTAGTTTTGTTTTTGATGGTAACACGCCACTGAATACACAAAAAAAATGGAAAAGAGGGGTGGAGTGAGCAGTAGCTAATTATCATTTAAAGACCCATGCACAGAAACAGGTCGCTGTAAAAAGAGCTGTTTCTGACAAGGTAAAACTGGTGTTTACAGGACCATTGAGGAATTTTAACCAAAGTATGTTGCAGACATTTCATGAAGACCCTAAAGAATCATGAAGACTTCAACAGGGCATCCTATATCCCCTTTAAAAACTTCAAACTAAGTTTTAGTTACAGCTAAACAATTTTTAAGTTAGCAATTCTACTAACTTACATTCAAATTCGAGTTCCATTTTGTTCTATGTTTGCTACCTTAATTCATATTCAGGAATTACATCCAAAATGTAAGAACTGAATTCTCAAATTCATGAGTTTAAATTCCAATTCAGTTTCGAATGGTGTACAATCACACAACAAAACTTTATTTTCTAGGCTGCTCCAGTCAATGTACATCTGTTCTAGACCAAACATATTCGTCATTTTTTGACTGACTGTTACAATTTCTGCATTCATGTCTACAAGTTACATCACCACCCCCTTATATCTCAGATTTAACAGCAACTTTCTTTTAAGACAAGTAATATGGAATGGAAATGGAGACTTTAAAACAGAGGAGCACTTTCTTTTATAGATAGTCTTCTGATTTTTTAAATGAAAGCTCTGAAAGAAGAAAAAACTCTGTCTACCACATTAAACAGCATAAAACTGTTGCTTATGGGATTCTTTAAAGCATTTATTATATATTGCTTTGGACAAATTGGGTCATGCGCTTTATCTGCTGCAGCTCTCTGTTACCAGTGGAATTTTTCAATTACACTTTTTCTATAGAAATACATTTTTACTGTAAAGTGGCATTATTAATTAAGATGACCAAATTAACTGATAATGAAGTATGATTATGTTCTGATTAATTCAATTATGGATTAGATGTTGTAGCCCTAAAGGAAAGATTAGTGGGATGTAAAGAAACCAGAGACTCAATAAACGAGATAAACACAAAGCATATGCGTATGTATGCAATGCATTAGCATGAAATGCATTATGGGATGTTCAGTGGAGTGTCACAGCAGTTTGATATCGCAAGTGTGTTGTTTTTCCACTGTGGCTGTCTGTCTCCGCAACATGGCCCACCATACCGAGCAACGTTTGCGCATAAACATCTGTTTATGTGCTGTGTGCATGCACATCTGGCCTCCAGTCTCAGCAATCTGGATAACGTTGTGTTGCCTTTGGTGTGAAATTTGCTATGGGAATGGGTCGTGTGATAGAGATATACACAGCATGCGTGTGTGTTCATTTGGCTCGGCGTCTTTCTTCTTGGCGTGCTCGTGTATCAGCAGGGCTCAGGGATTCACAGTTCATTGGGTTACGGGTCAGGCCCATTTTCCTTGCGCTTTCCACACATAACTCTGCCTTCCTCTCTCATTCTGTTCAGGCTCTGAGGGTTATGATTCATATGTACAGTATTTCTTAGCGGAACGTCTTTGTGTGGGAGTCCAACTTTTAAACTGTAGATGCAAGACTGAATCTTAATATGAGTCCATAGAGATATGTATGAAGTAAGAGAAAAGGAGAAAAACAGAGTGAAGGGAGGGGGGACTTAAAATGAAACATGATGAAGGCAGTCTTGATTTGTACGGTGCATGTTTTTAGATAACAGGATCTATATAGTATATTCTAATTAACTACATCTGTCAGGTCAGATGAGTGCATGCTGTTTGATGATATTAAAGTGCCAAAAATATGCTTGCAAACAACACCTGTCAATCATCCGCTCCAACTCTAACGAGAGCTTGGCTCCGAGCTCGGAAAACTTCAAATACCCGGGGAAGATCCCTTCCCTCAGGAATAGATGAAAACAAGAAGTGGTTGAACCCTTTAAGTTGAGAGGTTACATAAAGCTATGGGTTTGGAGAAGGAACTGAAATAGTTCCAATCATTTCAATTTCCATCTTTACCATCTGAGCTCCTTTTCCAAGTCCAAACACAACTCTCTCAGTGTGTGACTCACCACTACCTCGCAATGAACTGAAAAGCTCTTCTCTTTGTCTCGTTTTCTCATTCCCCCCTCATCTTTCCTTCAGTCATTCTCAAATTCAGTTTATTCAGAGATACAGCATTACTTGCCCCAGTACTGACCAAAGAAAGAAAGAGCAAAAACAAGCAGCAACACAAACCCAGTGCTTTTTCTCTATAGGTAATGTTCTGGGCCACTGAACCATCCATTTTTGTATCAAGCCGAAATAGATAAACATTTCTCCATTTTGTAGGGAGGCTCAGTCCTATTACACCTGTTATAAGTAGGCCATGGCTCTCCACAGCAGTCTGTCAGGAGAACCAACACTAAAACACTAGAACGAAACAGGTTGGCTATTGTCCTCATTACCTGCGCCCCCTCCCGAGTGCACGGGCTTTCCACGCATTCAGAGAGGTTAGCAACACAATAGGCCAGTGTCCAGCTAACATCTCCTAACCCCCTCTCAGCCGGCCCACTGTTGAATATGCAAATCGACATCTGCTCCAGGACTCTTTCTCCAACCTCTCTCCTTATGTGATATGCAAATTTCGCCTCTGCATTCTCTCTCTCACTCATTCTCTCGATTCCACGGCTCATCCCTGCCTCCTTCCCGGTGTCTGTGTTCCCCGAGCTTGCCAGGCGAGCAGATGTGCGCGAAAGGAGAGCAAAACTTCAAACAGCCGTAATAATGATGTTGCGGATCGTGAACGAAAACAGTCGGCTGAGACAAAGTTCTGTGCTTATTAGCAAACAATGATGGGGAGCAGGGCGGAGAGTCAGGTTTCATGCAACGGAGCTCAGGTCTCTTTTCCTGAGGCCTCGTTAGGAGCCGAAAAGTGCTTCTCATCTTCTGTTTCACCACATTTCTCCTAATGAGGATGAAGGCTGGCAACATCCTCACACTCTTGGCGTGTTGTTATGAGATTATTTGTATTATGAAGATAGCATTTAAATAAATAAGTAGAGGAAACTGGCTTCTGTATGTAGGCCACTGTTGGCAGCGTGGCTCTTTGATTAGTGTGAATGCATGTGCAAATTATTGGATTAGTGAAAATGAGGGTCTTTTTCATATTTTCCATGTCACAGTTGTATTGTTCTGTGTCATATATATCTCTCAAATACATTTCAAGCCACAGACCAGGCACCAGCATTTACTTATTTCATGTATGCATGAATAATATATGTTCACTATAGGTCAGTGCTCTAGCAGATGCATTTGCATTTTATTCTGTTCATACTGTTTCTGCAAAGTATAGCTACTTAATTTTTTTCTGCATTTTTAGTATGGGCAACAGGCACTAGTCTGGTTTGTATCCTATCTATTAGCCCATTACCACTTTTTTGTGAAAATAAAGATCTGTCCAACGCTGACAAAGTATGACGTGCCACAAGGCTCGGTCTTGGGTCCATTGTTATTCTTCTTGGATGTGCTTTTTTTTAGGTGATAACATGTGTAGCATAGCATTAGCTTTCATTGTTATGCTGATCAAACACAGCTCTACAGTATATCCCCTCAAGACCAAATTAAATTTCACAGTTTTCCGAGGACAGACTGGATGCAAAGTATTTTCCTTTTGCTGAATTCTGATCAAACTGACATACTGATACCAATTTTACATTTGTATTTATGATGCACATGCAGCTGACAATTAATTACACTAAACCTGGAATATAAATATGGTCAGTCCTCATTGACATGGGTAGGGCTGCCCCCTAATAGTCCACTATCCATTAGTCAGTGAAAAGAGGCTTGGTCGACCAAAATTTTATTAGTCGCAAAAAAAAAAAAAAAATCCACAGAATGTGGTGAAATCACGCAGTCTGTGATGGACAGATCTTTAACAGTTGGTCTATGTAATGCAGTACATTGGGCAGGACATCCAAATGCTCACCTATCACCACCGACCTCAAATATGGCTTATCATCTAAAACGTAATATGTAAAAAGTAGTGACAACTTTACATGGCCACTCAATCGTATAGTAGCCAACCTGGTCTCATGACGAAAACGTACCTGTGGGCATTTTTTTGCGATATGTGAAATATGTACCAATAAGTACATATCACTGCAGTTTCCAACAGAAATAAACACTAGAGGCAGTAAACAGCAACCATTGTAATCATTTTCGTACACAGTTATGATTACAGCTCCATATGTTTTGCTTTCCAGATGTAACAAGCTTTCTCGGTAGCTCAGGCAACACGGAATTGGACTAGGATGCGGAATCCTTGTGTACACACAGGACACAGGATTGTGAATCCTGTGAAAAACATGACTCACAATGAAAGATCTGAAAGATGAGAGATCAAAAAATAAGCTAAAACAGCATGCTTGTGATTGCATTTTTATGTCACATTCGCTTTTGTTCATACTATTGGGTAGATTTAGGTTTAGTGCAGATGGTATGTTATTTTAAAATGTCACAGAGCATTAGAGTTATAGCAGCTTTCAACAAACATTTCAAGTCAGAACTGCGGTGACGCGTACAAAACCAACATCACGTAAAACGTAGTTGATACATCTGTAGCCAGAAACTAACAATAAATCAAATTTTCTACCTATTCTATTTCTACATATTCGATGGGGTTTTATTAATGTCTACCCCTACTCCTTACAATAATGCAAAAACAGTAATTATTGTTGTTCAGTGAGACAAAAGTTACGCTATATTGATGTGTGCATGCCTAGTAGTCGCATCTATACCATTTAGCCTTTACCATAAAATGTACCATATGTACGCTCAAAAAAAAAAAAAAAATGAACACTCTTTTAGCGCCACTCAGTGGACATTTCTGTTGGAAACTGCAGTGATATGTACTTACTGGTACATATTTCGCGTCTCATTAAAAAGTTGCCATAGGTACGTTTTCGTCATAAGACCAGGTTGAACAGTAGCACACTTACTGCATGACAGATGGAGGCACCGGTGCAGTCACTTGCTCTTAACGCCATAATTTTTGGTCATACAGATAAGAGTAATACATCTTTCGAATCTGTAAAGATCCTATGTTTATTTGTGTGCACTTACAATCAGGGGCACCACTAATGTTTTCCAGGCCCCCTGAACAACACACTGACACACATTCCAGTAAAAAAACACATTCCGGGCCCCCTTGGAATCATTCTAACCTTTCCCCCATTATGGCACCCCTGCTCACAATGACAACAAAACATTACACTTTTGTAAAATAATGAAAGCAAATAAGATGCGCTTTCTGCCATCTCAGTCTCAGAACCTGAGCGTGTCAAAAAAAAATAATAAAACTCGTATACTTGCCTTACAGACATGAAAAAATATATCTATAGAAAGCAAAATGTCTACTTTCAATGAATCAAATGGAAAACAAATATTCTCAGATTACGTAACCCGTATGAAACACGCATACAGGCGCATCCACTACTACGGAGATGACAAGTCAGTGTCACCGACTTAATCTCTTAAGCGAAAACAAAGAAAGCACTAGTTTATCAATACATTATTATTAAGTTAATGCAGCCTCCTTACTGTTTTTCCCTGACACATTTATAATCATTACATCTGCCAGTGTGCTGTGGCAAACTTTATGCATGTGCTTGAGCACTTCCCTGGTGAAAAAAATAATAAATGTGTAATTAGTCGACTAATCTACTACTAGTCGGCCAGAAAAGTCTTTAGTCAGCCCTAGACATGGGGTCCAGACAATTACATATATGAGCTCAACCTCAAGAGAGGCCACAATAACCCAGAGAAAGTTCTTGGCAATCAATCAGCTTAATAAGGTGCTCCTTGGTTTCCGAAAGAGCTCACAAGACTGCCACTCAATGTCGGGAAGCACTGTCACAGCCATATTGGCCGGCGTCCTTATTAATCACAAAGTGTGTGCGTTCGGCCGGACCGCGAGAGAGGAAAAGACAGTCCAACTTCCTCTCAAGAAATCAGACAAACATACCAACAGCAATGCCTCGGCAGAAACAGTTGTTCCAGAGTGTGTCTTGTGTGTCTGTGTGTCGATTTGGCAGAGTGATGGCGAGAGAGCGCGAAGGAGAAGGACAACGTGTAAAGCATTTCTTTATCACATTTCCTGTAACAACTGGCTAGTGGGTGGACAGCTCTCTTTGACAGCGCATCTCTTACCATACCCACACAAACACACATTTACACGGCCCATCATTAGAGAAAAGGAGAATAGCGGGGGTAGCTGGGAGCAAATGTCACTGGTCTGAACGGAGACTGTGAAATGCAAAGAAAAGGGGGAAAAGTACAATTATCTCACCAGCAGAATGGTGAGAAATCCTGTGATTTAAGCAATGAACCACATTCACATTCATCCGCCGCGGAGAGCGCATGACTCACGACCGAGACATTCGAGCAAAGCGCCGTTATGCAGCAGACGAGTGACACTGGTGCCCAGCTTCATGGTAGCATACAGCTACCACAGTTCTCATTACAACATAAGAGACAGGATCCAATAAACAACACCTCATGGAGCTGGTATTTTTCAAGGACAAGCAAAACCTGGATGATGTAAATCCATAGCCCTATTTGGATGGGACTAGTTTTCCCTGAGGAGGTCTGGTAAATTTGTGTTTTTCCCTCGCACAACTTGGAATTACAGAGCAAATTACCTACTGTTTTTCAGGTAACTCGAGGGTCCTCTGAGAAATGTAATCTCATCCAGATAGGAATGTGCAGTATATTATTTTCTTTTCACAATGATTTCCCTCATTTATTTTAACCTTCACTGAACAATGTAACTAAAGCTACTCTCTTTTTTCAGCATTGTAACATAACATCCCAATGCTGGTGGTATGCCACCAGCACCACTGTGTTGCTAAATAAATAAATAACATCAGTACATTTTAAATCGGTACATAGTCCTATATTAATAACTTCAACTTAAATGCTCTTTATAAAACATATCTCATCCGAATAGTGCTTAAGATAAAGCCCTGTGATATTTTGAGCAAAGTTCATCTTTTGCAGATATTAAGGTGTATAATAGACTGTGGTATTCAAGGATTTTAAAATCTTAGCAATTTGATTGATTCCATCGCATACCAAAGCAGTCTGGTTACTCTAATAATAGATCCGAGATTAATTTCCGCTGTTCTCCACGGCTGAAATATTCATGGAGGAAACTTAGATATGGCACGAATCTCTGAGATTACATCGCACACTATGTGTGTGAATATTTAACATGAGTTTTAATAATTTAAATGACACAGGCGATGAATTAGTCTGAATGTTTGGTCACATATTTTTAGCGCAACACCCGCACTGTTCATAGTTTACTCCGAACAGAGCAATGAAAGAAAATATTCATTCCAAAGGGCGACTGGAAAAGCACAAAACCCAAAGCCATAATAATAAAACATTCAAACCATTATGCAAATTGAAGCTGCATGCCAGTGATCAACAGTTAGTTTCCTGAGTCTGTCACATTTAGATGCACTCAATTCTGCTGAAGTTCAAGAGCGAAACTAATCCAGGCATCCTTCCGTTTTCTGTAATATCTTTAACAATGTGTCATTTCCTGAATAGCTGGGTGCTGTTCATTATAGAGGGGTCAGATCACAGAAAACAGGATTTTCTTGCTCTTCTGAAATAAGAGAGTGATGTCCACAATGCAGTTTACTCCTCAGTCCATTTATTAATACTGAAGTTGCTATAGGGGTTGCTGTTACTCATTTCACATTCAAAGAAGCGTCATATAGTGCATGTTAATAAAAATCTTAAAGAGAATTTTATTGTTATCCACTTAGAATGTCACCAAAACAGTTTCAACCTTTTCTCAGATTTTTACAATCAAAAGGCACATTTGTGTCGCTATGCCTTTAAGGACAAGCAGATTAAAATGTGGCTTGATATTATATTATATATTATATTATAGCCTATTATACAACAGTTCTTTATTGTTCTCGAATCTGACTGGCTGAGAGCCTTTTCCAGCAGTGCGATATTCTAGTGATAACTGCTCCAACCATTTCACCATTTTTATCACTCCACTTGCAGTATTTCTTACAGCTAGTGTCATGGTAGATGCCCAAATCCACTACAATTTTATAAATAATGCTGTTTTTGTCATGGAATGTAGTTTTAAGAATTTTTTTGGTTAGAATGTGGTTGTTTAGACTTTAAATATGCTGTTTGTTAATAAAGATAACATCTATTTAAAAAGCTGCTTCAACGTTTTCGCTCCAGGGCGTCAGTGGCCGTTCAGCGCTCATGAACCTGATGAGAGCAGCCTCACCTCAGCCAGTTCTTCTGAAATTTGCCACTAGCTCTGAACTAGTTTCTATAGTGGTTAAACATGAGATATAAACATTTTGGGTAAACCTAATTTTTTATTAATCTATTATTTGTTCCAGAGCAAATAGTTTTGGCTGAGGGCAAAGTCTCATATTTTATATAACTTTAATGCTCTATATCAAAGTGCTGCCTTTGTACATTTTACTGAATTG
>JAHKKF010525810.1:0-10769 GCA_019740295.1 Labeo calbasu
TGGCTGTCGCCAGAAAAAAGATCATACTGCTTTTTGTTAGTCTTTATAGAGAGTGTGAGGTTTGTTGAATATAACAAATCTAAACCTTTTTCAGCATCTCTTGTTATGTTTTTTGTAATTTTCATCCTGAAGGCAAAACAAGCCAGCTTGTTGGATGAGTTTGTTCCACAAATGTCAAATGGAATACAAAAGTGCAAATACAAAATACCCTGCATATACTGGAGGATTGTATTGTATAACCTTACAAAACAGCATATAGAGTTTGTAGGAATTCTTTAAATATAGTATTTATGGATCAGATTCATAAGAGAGGATGCACGTTGTGAGCAGGAAGTTACACAGTGTCATGAGAGAAAATTATTATGACCTAATAGTTTGTCTTAACATTTCAATGTTAACCTGTAACACGCAACAATGTTTACTTTCCAATTATTGCTATATTCAAACTGAATGTTTGAAGCAAACTTCTAAAAAAAATATTTGTTTGGCAAACTCTTTTTGAAGCTGTATTTTTTTTTAAAAAAATCTTTATTATATTCTATAATAGCTTTTTAGGAAAGTACACATTGACTGCAGATATCATGTTTTTATTTTACATTTAGTCTTTTATAGTGTTGCAGTATTTTATTTCAAAACAAAATCATGGTGAAGAGCAGCAGACCAACAAAACAAGCTTAAGTAAAGTGTGAATCAAAACGCACAAGACATTTGCGGTTGTCTGTTCTGCTGCGATAGAATCTGAAGTGCAGCTGCCCTCAATGAGACAGGAAGCAGAAGTGCAGAGAAAGCCCTTAGACACGCCATCTGATCAATGCTTGAATGCCACTTGAATCAATGCTAGTACTAATAATACATATTGTGTATTCATTGCTGATAAATTTCATTTCTCTCCTTTTCTTGTTGCTCAATCTTATATTCAAGAGTGCTCTCTTAAAAAAAAGCTCTTTAAAAGTTCTTTACACATATTTTTATTATTTCTATTTAGGATTCTTTATTCCTATATTTCTATATTTATTGTATCATAATATGAAGATTTTAAAGGTGCAGTGTGTAATACGAGGATCTATTGACAGAAATGCAATTTAATATACACAACTATGTTTTCAGAGGTATATAATAATCTTACATAATGAACCATTATGTTTTTATTACCTTATAATGAGCGATTTCTATCTATATACACCACGGTTCCCCTTACATGGAAATCACTATTTTGCGCAGCCATGTTTCTGCAGTAGCGCTAAACAGAAGAACTGTTGTAGATGTGTTTCATTACCAGTGTTGGGGAAAGTTACTTTTAAAAGCTATGCATTACAATTTTGCGTTACTCCCTGAAAAAGTAACTAATTATGTTACTTAGTTACTTTTTTGGAAAGTAATGTGGTAATTGCGTTACTTTTTAAATCTGGGCAGGGCTTGATTCTTTGTTTTTAGTGTAAAACAGTTCTAATGTAAAATAACTGTCATTACTTATTTGAAAGAGTGACAAGTAACAATAATATTCGCAATAACATATCGATTCACATATCGGTTCACAATAGCTTCTCTATGTGCAATTTGCAACCTCACTGCTAGATACCACTAAAATTTATATACTGCACCTTTAAATATTCGAACTAGGAAAATCCCGCCCTGGTGGAAGGCTACCCAACTTGTCACTCCTATAGTTTTGAATGGGAGGAAAAAACCCAATATGGCGAATAAGCCCCGCCTTCTAAATGAAAGAGCCAATTGTTGATTAGTGAATCATCACGTCACTGCAGCTGCCATTAGAAGCCTTTTTTTACGATATTGGAGCATGAGAAAAAACTATTATGAGGCGGTTGTTGTCAGATTTCATTGGTGATTTCAAATATGAAATTTAATCGTAAGCTTGGTGAACCGTTTTGAAGAGTTTTATGTTTCCCTATTCAATGACACAGGAGCTGCACTTCCGTGCCCGAGAGGTGTTTTTCAAAGATGGCGGCCGAGTGAAATGACTTACCTTAAAGGGACTTTGGTAAAATTCACTTTAAGTACACTTAGTACACTTCCATAATGTACTTTAAGTGCTATATTTTCTGACTGCACTTAAAATCAAATGAAGTGTTAGTGCTAATTATAATGAGCATTTATATTAAGTGTTGCACAGTTGGCAAAATGTACTTATAATAACTTTTACTTCACTAATATATTTTAAATAAAATCAATTTAATTTAAACTTAGGATAACTATATAAAAGTGCACTAACACAGAACTAGTTTTTAAATCATTCAAAAAAAAAAAAAAAAACGCTTTTATGAAATATACTAATAAAAGTACTCTGTGTATTTTTTGCAGTTGTACAACTTTTACAAATTTATTTAGCACAAATATTCCTGTGGCCATAGTGGTCGGGCCAGAGGCCAAGGCTCCTGAACTACTTGCTCCGCCATGGCTTCCCGAACTGCCTGCTCTGCCATGGTCTCCCGAGCTCCCTGATCCGCCATGGCCTCCTGGACTGTTTGCTCTGTCATGGCCACCTCAGCTCCCTGATCCGCCATGGCTTCCTGAACTATCTGCTCCACCATGGCTCCCCGAGCTCCCTGATCCGCCATGCCTTCTTGAACTATCTGCTCCGCCATGGCTTCCCGAGCTCCCTGATCCGCCCTGGAGGCCGCCCTCATCTCTGCTCTGTGTCTGCCCTGCACCAGCCTCCAGGGCGCCCGCCCCCCCTCCCCAGTGGAACCGTTACAGCGCGAGACACGCTTTCCGGGAGGGGTGAGTTATGTCACGTGTTCTTTGTGTTTTTGTTCCATTTTCCCTGTTCTTCTGCTGTTTCTGTTCTCATCTGTTACTATGGTTTTTGATGAATTACCCCACACCTGTTATTCATTTCCTCTCATTTGTCCTAGTATTTATATCCCATTCTGTTCAGTCTTTCTTTGTCAGTTCTCAGTCATCATAAGTTGTTTGCAATCCTGTTCTTCCTGTTTTTTCATTATTATTAAAATCATTTGTTTAAAACTATATTCTCCTTCGTCCACCTGCCTGCCTGCTACACAACACCATGACAAAAGTTATGATAAGATAAAGTAATGTATTATGGTCTAATGGCATCATCTAGTGAAGCTGTGTAGTATTAAAACAGCAAATATTATGTCGTCATTTATTCACTCTAAAGTCGTATGACTTCTGTTAAACATAAAAGGGAAAATTCTGTGTGACTGTGCTGTAAATGCCCACACAGGGATGCAACTACAAAAATAAATAAATAAATAAATAAAATGTAATGAAAATGTTAGGGCATCACAAACATTAAATTCATTTAGCAGCAGTCGTCAGCTGATGTCATACGCGTTCACGTGCTGGGCAGAACATATTCAGCACAACAGTGGTCGCAGAGCAAGAGAACGTGGATTTACACCGAGAGAGACTGACAGGCATCGAATTACCACATTTGCTTACACTGTGTATCCTGTAGTTAAAATAGGATAAACATTAGGCTACACTTAATATACTCATACTGCTGCTCAGGATCCTGCATTAAAAGAGGTAAGAACAGTTTTTGCTTTTACTTTCACTTTCGTTTTAGAATTTTTCGATTTAGGTTTGTAATGGGCTGATTTATTGATTCTTGTCGAGGGTTTGTTCGGTGCACGCTAGAGTGCAGCAGGTATTTGTGAAGGTGCACGTGTTGTGCTTATTTTATTAGTATCATTTTACTGGTTTATTCATTTATTGTCTGTAAATAACTGTCATTTAGGTTTGGCGCCATCTTGTGTTGTAGATTATACCAGATGCCCTGACTAAACGTACATATTTGATGCGACAACATGAAAAACAAAACATTCCTTTGCGATGTGCTAACGATGGTTGTGAAAACTGGCAGAATAATAATCCGAATAATCCGAAACTCACCTTGCTAGAGTGATTGAGAAGAGAGAGTAATGAATTAGAGAAAGAATAATTGCTTAGTCATCTATGAGCATAAGAAAGATAAAAATAGACTGCAGCAATTTAGCAAGACCAAATGGTGTATTTTTTAATAGTGTGTAATTAATTCTAGTGTATAATTATAATTAAGGCAAAACACTAAGCGAAACCTTTATTTATTCACACACTGATCACAGATTTGGGGCTATTTGGCTGTTCATATAGTGTTGTTCCAGTCCATGTATTTCATAAAGTGTTTCAGAAAACGTGTTTATTTCATTACACTATTTGTTTATGTTCCTCGGTAAATTTAAATTTCAATGCATATCTTTAAGGGCATGATTTTTTTCTCCACTTACATACACCGACATTGTGCCAAAGTAATGCCTCATTTGCACAGCTAAACATAACATTTCAGAAAACTTGTTTACAATTCTTAATGTAACTAAGACTGTGGGGAATATTAGTTATTTTATCATATTCATTTGGGGTGTCTCACTTTAATTATCCTATAATTTTTTATATCCTTCTGCAAAAATATCTCACATGTACAAGTTGTCATATAATTGTTAAATCATGCCTTTATGCTAAAAATATCAGACTGAGTCCTGGATGCCAAGTCCTGTCAGAAAATAACCGTTTTGTCTGGTAATAGAACAACTAGTAACAGTAGAGTTGTCTAATGCCCAAAACCTGTAAACGGCAAGTCTTGTCTGGTACCTAAAACAGTATTAACAGTCTTCTAAACACCTTGAAAAGGATACATTATCTTATCACTTACTCATGAATGCAATATCCCTTGAAACCACACAATTATGAGGCTAAACAACAACAAAATAATATAAAAATATAAATGACTAATTAGTGAATTGAAATGAGTATAAATGGTTTAAATGGTTATTCTAAATTAATTTAAGATTAAATGAAATAAAATAATTAAATGATAATTATAAATGAATGAATGAATGAATAACTGAATAAAAGAAAGAAAGTAAAACGCAACACAAATGTACAGAATCCTTAGATCCTTCATAATTCAACTCTAGTTCTGGAGCCCCCACAGTGCACATTTGACATGTCTCACAAACCCAGTGAAGCAGCAAGGCAGCTTTCAGACGCAGTTAGTGAGATTTGACAACACAGTTCTAACTTGTTCTTGAGAAAAAAAAATACAGCACCACAATGCCTTGTCTATATTTCTGTTTTCATTTTTAGGTTTAACCTTTGATATTTGCATTTACTTGTGATGTTTTTATATTATTTGGATGTAGTTTTTTTTTTTTTTTTCTTAAATTATTGATCATTGTGACACAACTGTCTTTTTATGTTTTAATTGCAGGTGATAATGGGAGGATCAGGGGTGAGTCATGTTTAAAGAAAATGTTTACACTTTATATATATATATATATATATATATATGATCTTCATAAGTTATTTACATTCTTAGATGATAACGTTGTTTTTAACAACAAAATGTTCTGATAGTAATTCTGCTTATGTGATACTATACATCTGCATTCATTAATTTAGCAGATGCTTTGAACCAGTGTGATTTAAAAATGAGGAATAGGCTATGTGTATATATATTATTGAACTTACTTTTTAAGGTACTCATGTTGTCCAACACGTTCTCACTCCCAACTCATCACATATTGACGTTTGGTCAGGACCCTTTAGCGTCACTTCTTGACGCTCAGTGTACCCCTTTAGCGTTATTTTTCGACTGGGTCCCCCAGTGCTTTAAATAAGAATCCCTTGGCGTCAGTGTGCTGACGCGAAAGGCACTGGGAATTTTATCGTCATGATTACATTTTATATTGGGTATTAATATTGCTATTATTGCATATATGTTGGGGTGTGATTTTTTTTTTCAATGCAAACAGATTAATTAATAATACACTATTTACACATTTAACCCAACCCCTGCCCCTAAACCTAACAATTTGTCGACAAAACACAAGATATAACAGGCAAATACAACTATATTTATAATTTATTCAAAAAGTATTAATATTTCAAGTGTTCTGAGGCAAAACGATTGATTTGTGAGAAGAATAGACGCGATCGCCGTCTCCGTCCTTTGTGCCGCTGCAGTCTGTCTGACTGTGAATTCAAAAAATGCCGACAACCTTTCTACAGCCTTGGTTGTGAAATGTTATTGGCTCTTGGGTGTCTCGTGACCTCATGCGTCACGCTAATGTTTGGAAGTATCTTTTTGAATGAAATGTGAGCGCGTTAACGGAGTGGGATCATTTTCAGCGATTAAAACCTTCAGTCTTTGCATAAAGAGAGCGTATGGCTTCAGCAGAAAGTAAATTGAGATGCTTTTGACTTTTCAATGTCAAAAAGTAGCTCAATTAAGCTGAATTTATCATTCATTGCTGCTGACATAATGGGTACACTTAAGGTTTTGGTTTGTACTTAATGAAGAATGCAATACTCATCCATGTATCAGAGACTTATCAGAGATCTCTGAGAACACAGTTAACAATACAAGACACTACAAGACTTTTTTTCACAAAAATTTTGGAGTGTTTTAGAAATTTAAAAACATTTTAAAAATCTATCCTTACCTATATTTACCTATTTTTATTATAGATGCACTATCGCTTTAACATATCTTCCATACATTCAATTCCCCTGTATAATTTGTATATAGAATCTGTACTTACATTATATTGTCTATTGTGTATTGTCTTTTTACATATTTTATTCTAATCGCTTGTTTATTTATCTATTGTTTGTGTCTTTTCATATATTTATTCTAATCACTTGTTTATTTTTGTTATCTGTGTCTTGTCACTTGTGATCCTGTCTGTGCACCGCAGCTTCTGTCACCAAGACAAAGTCCTTGTGTGTGTAAGCACGCTTGGCAATATAAAGCTCTTTCTGATTCTGATTCTGAAAATCTAATGCTGATCTCACAGGAGAACTTAACTATTTCACGTGGTGGTGATTTCATATGACTTTGATGTGAACTGTCCATTTTTAGAAAAAAATGTGAGCATGAAAGCCTCCCCTAACCTCACTGGTAAGCATAACCGTCTCAGCAGCATAAGCAAATTGTACGAAAACTTATGAATGACATCATATAAATTCATACGAATTGACAGAATTTAGAAGATATAAAAATGAAGCTGTATGTTTCCAAAGGTAGAGAGATGACAGGATGAGTAGTGTTCCTTTAGATTAAACAGATTGGAATAAATTAAATTCACTGTAAGTGCTTTGAATAAAAGAACAATTCTCTAAATGACTGAATTAAGAGTGAATGTAAAATAATCTGTGAGAAACAAAGTATAAAAAAGCACATAATAATTATGAAATTGTAATGTCACATCATACAGTCAGCGCCAGTGCCTCCACCTGAGGAGAGGAAGACAGAACTGGAGAGAGAACTGACAAGAAGAGAGAGAGAACTGGAAAGAAGAGAGAGATAACTGGAAAGAAGAAAGAGAGAACTGAGAAGAGTATTGACAGAATTTCATACAAAACTTAACACTGTATGTTATAAATTTCCAGAGGCAGCAGCAGCTGACCAGCCAGGTAAAAGCACAGGTGTGATGGCACAATGCACTGAAAAAAGAGTGTAGGATTTAAATGTTTACATAATGTACATTGGTTACACATGAACCAATTAGGTTAAACAAACATAATTTGTTTATGTAATTTCAACATGATAGAATGAAGTAAATTTTAAGTGACCTAATTAAGTAATCTCAAGTTGATTTTACTGTGTATGGTTCCCTGACAGAATTAATTCATTTGGTTTTATATATTTTGTGTCACATGACTGAATTATAAGATTGTACAAAGTAGATAAGAAGCTAATAGTTAACAATAGCACATCTCAGCATACTAAATGCTAAGCATTAAATGCATCTTGAGCAAAACTGAAATAACATGCACTGTATCAGCCTATACAGCCTAAGCAAATGCTCCACTCTTGTACAAAATATTAACCCAGTTAGTTTAAATGGTTCTAATAATTCCAACAAAATTTAACATAAAACACTATAAAGTTTCGCTCTTTTGAATCTTACACAAAAACATAAAATAACTGTCAGGGATCTGCAAGAAATGGGACCCAGACGCAAATGAGCAGACAAGGGGTTTTATTAACAAGACCGTAGACTACAGTAGTCAACATTTGAAGTGGATCAAAAAAGTTCAAAGTTGTTCTAAGACAAGAACAGGTATTGTTTTGGTTTTAGGACAACTTTGATAAAAAGTATTGATCCACTTCAGATGTTGTCTACTGTAGAGCAGCGTTTCCCCAACTCCAGTCCTCGTGAAAAAATCGTTTGCAATAAGCCTCGAATCGGGCCATGCCCCTAATCGTTCAGGGTGCGAGTCAGCATAAAATCAGCCTTAAAATTGTCTAGTATGTGGCCAGCTTTAGAGAGCTAGAGGTCAGTGGCCAGGGAAATCTGGATACAGGGCAGGACAGAACCAGACACAATAACAAACAAGAGGAGACTCAAAACAACCCAACAGGACAGGCCAAAATAAACAACAAATAAGAAGGCAAAAACAGAGAAGAACAATGGGTAAACACACACACACATACACACACACACACACACCACCACCACCAACACCAACAACAAACACACACACACACACACACACACACACAGGATAGCCAAAACTGACCAAAGAAATATTAGTAATAAATAAATAAATAAATAAATGAATAAGAGCCATGATCCTATAAAGAACTGAAGTTGCAGAAACAAAATGAAAATACAATTCTAAATCAAAAGGAGAAACAAGACTAGAATGCACAAAATCAATAACTAGAGTAGAAGAGGACTAGAGAAAACAAAATAGAAACAAGGGAAAAGGAGAAAATATACAGGGAAAGAAAAATATACAGGGGGGGAAAAAGGATCCTGACAATAACACTTCATTTTATCAGTTTTACGCTCCTCATTAAGTCCGAAGCAAAGTATGAACTACAGTTCATAAGCAGAAATAATTTTTGAATACTTGATTGGGTCACTTTCATCCTAAATAATTTAATCTAATACATGAAGCACATTTTAGAGAATTACAAAGCAAAGAAAACAAATTTAGAAGAGAAACACAATTTTGCTGCTTAGATTGCAAATAGGCTAATATAATTTAGTTGACTGGACGATATGTGTTTTCCTGTTTTCTCCATGTGGATGAAACACACAGAACACGTGCTATCAACTTTATGGGATTATCGCAGACAAATATTGGAGATACAACAGATGCTGATGAAGTAAAGTAACGAAAACTGTGCAACGTGACAGCAAAGAACATGATCCCCCAAACAGTAAGAATTATTTCATCGATGCACATTTTAGTGAACATGATGACAAAGAATCATGAAATAATTATAATTTCATAGGATATACCAAACTTTCACTTTTGATGCCAGACCACAAACTGGGCTTCCAGTGATAAGATAACGAATAATGTTATCAAATCTGTACAGTGGATACCATTAAAGTAAATCCAACATACATTTAAAGTACACACCTATAATAGACATCTATTTTTACTCATTCTTGGAAGCAACACATTACAAGTAACACACACTTCTTTATCAATTACTTTTGTTTTACTTTATTTACTGATTAAAATCCATTGAAAACCTCTCTTTTCCTTACAGCGTTGTCACATAGACCTATGCAGTGCATGAGTTGGCCAAATATCTGCATGAGATCCGTTGTTTGGTACTAAATCTAAAGGCTTTCCCCTCTCCTGAACCACTTTCAATTCGTCACTGTTTAATAATGTCAAACAAGCTAGTGTAAACACATTTCAGTGTTATAGTCACATTTGAATGCAAAGTAATAGTAACAGAATAATGCAGCATCACATTTACAAGTAATGTTTCCTAACGCTGCTGTTACAACTAGCGTTCATGGAAGAAAAAAAAAACATGTGGCATCTAAGTCTGTCTGTCTGTCTGTCTATTTTCATCAGTGCCTGAAAGTGAGCCGAAATCTCCAGCTACTCCCTGAATGGACCACGACTGCACTGAAGCAAATTAAGAGATTTTTCAGATGTCCAGTAAAGATTACAAATAATCAACTGATTAATCAAATGATCAATATATGAGATGATATATATGATATATATGTGTTTTACTGTTTATGTATATAGTTAAACAGAGATTACAAGTTGTTATCTGCTTTCAAAATGCTTAGCATGAAGCAAAAAAAGAAAAGCACTTTAGGGTAAAAAAGGGTAAAAAAAAAAAAAAAAGCTGCCATGCAGTACCCTTTCAAAAGGTATAGATGCCATTTAGGTACTATTATGCACCATTTAGAGGTAAATACTGTTTTTGATCACTTTTTTTTTTTTTATTCTGGATTTGCGTACATCAAATTATGGTACTATCCATACAGAAAAGAAAAGTATAGAAAATAAATAAATAAAAAAAATCACCTTCTTTTAGAAAAATTGTCATAGTGCATCAAGAATTTGGCACTCTTTTTGTTACTTGTGAGTCTAAGAGATGAAATGAGAGAATCAAGTTCAGCAAGAAAAAGGGGAAAAGACAGAGGACATTTAAGCCATTTTTGCTTATGAATGAAGAATTTTGCATTCAATATAATAAAATTAACCAGATATTCAACAGATAATAGTTTTGGATTTTCATAATAAAAAATAACATCTTTGAGGACGAAGGTATGGGTCACATTTGTAAGGCTAAAAACATAGGTGCTTAAGTCAACCCAAAATTTGTTGGATATCAGAATATTTAGAAATAGACAAATTAACGGGATAAATTTTATTAAGAATTTTATAATGAATCTCCTTAACCTTATTAGATAAACAAAATTTACTTGGCAAAAGCCAGGCCTTTCTCCAATTAATATTTGTTATAAAAGAGC
>JAHKKF010525812.1:0-22302 GCA_019740295.1 Labeo calbasu
AATGTGACATTGTTATCACAAGAAAATCTGTGACAAGAGCTCTTTTCAGTCTGCTAGCTTTTTTTTGGCTGTAACAATATGGAGAAGACAACAGAAACTGCGCTCTTATAGTCTACTCTCCTGATTTAATGAATACGAATAATCCACTAGATTGAACTAAGAATCTGTTTTTTCTCCTCAAATCAGCTCTCACGCCTCTTTCCCAGTTTGTTTACACATGGGTGCATTAAAACACAAATTTCTCCCAATAATAAATATAATTTATGTCAAAAGGGCAAAAAGCACTTCCAGACAGAGCTGGGTAGATCATTTACAAATTGTAATCTGTTACTAATTCCAAATTACATGACAAAAATTGTAGTTAGTAACGTAATCCATTACATTACACATTTTAGGCAACGTAATCAGACTACTTTTTGGCTTTTTACTACTTGACCTACTTTTGACCTAACTTGTTTATTACACTGATTTAAATAGGTTAATCTTGTACCATATTGACATAAAAATACAAAGAGCAAGAAAATATATTCTATTTGTTGTATTTAACAACATGAAGTGCATTAAACCTTACATTACGTCAAGGTTTCCCAAAAATTAAAATTTGAAAAAGAGTTGAAAAAGAGGAATTAGGGAGAATCAATAAATTGTGAATAATTTATTGCTATTGTGTAAATAATACGTAATCATGTAATTCATAAAAAGGTAACTGCAGTCTGATTACGAGTATTTTAAAATGCAATTTAATCTAATCACAAGTACATAATATTTGGAGTCTGATTACATAATCCAAATAACGTGATCAGGGGCTAATAAACATTTTTCATTCACGCAAGATGTATGTTATATAATGCTACAGCTGAACTAATTCTTACGTATCTTACTTAATTGTTTACATTTAAATAAGGTTTCTCCCATAACTTGCGCAGAGCATCACGGGGAGTATGAAAATGGTGGACGCTGGACACCTGACCTGATGAAACCATTAAAAAAAAAAAGTGTAAACTGTACATCAAAATGGTTTAGAGTCCCTGTAGCTCAAACAGAAGTGTAACACCACCAGTGTCATGGGTTTGATTCCCAGGGAATGCATTAAGTTATAAACTGCATAACTTGGAAAAAGTATAAATATAGAGTTGATATAGAGCGCTGGATGACCATATCGCTTACTCACCACATCTGCTTGCAAAACCTCTCACAGTGACACATACATCAGGATCATTCAGAAGGCCAGCACAGAGGTTTAAGATTTACCTATTACACAACCCAGCCTACTGACTCACTAAAGTACTCAAAACAAGGAATAATTTAATATCGATGCATAATCAGTCAATATATCCATTAATTCCCAGTTCCAAAACAATGCGAGTGTTGGTTTAGTGCGTATTTGCTGATAGTTTTGCTCAGTCAGAGTGGTTTGTTTACAGTCAGGTCAGCTGTCAACTCACCTTCTGACACCAAAACAAAAGACTACCATGATATTTGGACATGTCCCATGATAGTACTCCATTATTCTTGTAAGAGTACCATGTAAATATGGTATTACCACCATAATACCACTTATAGAACAACATGAGTGAAATATGAGCAGACACACATTATAATGTGAATGACAGTGTTTGACATCTTACCTGCGTGTGTATTTGAGACTGGAGCAGCTTGTGTGAGAGTGGCAAATCCTAGTAAACACACACCTCCACGAAGAGCCTCCATCCTCACCACTGCAGCTAATCCACTACCTCAACTATCTAGAAACAGCTATTACATCTAAATAAATAACGCAAATAGCGCCTGGATTGGCTCATCTACGTCTATGTACATGTATATCGTTATATCCGCCGTGTCAAAGACTCATGTTGTGTGATATTAGTCATAGGTCGCGTTATGAGCGTTAGCTAACACGACAGTGCTGTGATGTTTATGAAGCTAAGCTAATGCTAACCGCTACCGGCGTCTTATTTAGGATTACGTCTCATCGTTTAAAACCGCTCGTTTGTTTACTACCTCTCTAGGACGATTAGATGTGAGGATATGTCTTTTCCCAGCATTGTAAAACGCCTGGGTTCGTGGAAAAATCAAAAGCGCAGTAAACACAGTGGTCCAGCATCACCTTTCCGCATGAGCGCCATGTTTCGTGACGTCACGCCTCGCGTCACGCGCGCCGCACGCGAGGGCGGTGGTGACAGAAACTGACAGCATTCAGAAGGTTTCGATTATGATTGATAAACAACGTAAAACCTGTATTAGGAGGAAACCGTGAAGCAGTCATAACATTTTGTAGTAGGCTACTTCAGACGGAATTTCAGACGGATTACCGATTTGTTGGAACATATATAGGCCTGTTGTTTTTCCATAGGCTATCTATATGGGTGAATAATAATTATTTTATATATCATAAATTCCTTAGTATTATTATTATTATTATTGAGGGAGCGCGGCCATTTGTATATTTTATGGGTCTTATCCGCGTCCAGGTATTTTTAGCTGTACAAAACAGCTCATTTGCTGCTTGATATTGCAAATTGGTGTCTTGCTATATTATTTTAATGTATTATTTTAATTATGAACACACCAGTTTGTTGTGCAAACAGTTGTACTGTTTACTGCACGTTGTTATTCTTCTCGTTATGTCCTTATATTAGCTAATGAACCGGAAGTCTCGCCCATAGGTTTACTTTCGCATTAAAAGGCGGATAGGATACAGGGCTGAAGGGCTAATGCTAAAATGAGCTTTTGCAGGGTGGGATGTCTGGATTTTTTGACATTTATTCTAAAGGTCATTTGATGAAAATGTTGATGATGTGTGAAGATAATAAGACCCTCTGAAATTATAAAAAATATTCAGTTTTGTTCAAGGCACTTGAATCTGTGTTATTACAGTAACATAATAAGGCATTTAGGGTAAGAAGCCTTGTTGTTGGGGATAAAGGCCTCCTTTTTATACACTCTAAAAATGCTGGGTTAAATATGGACAAACCCAACGATTGAAATGTTTAAATTTCTGAGTGGTTTTAACTCAAGTATTGCTTAAAAATTACAATATTTCTTGCAGCCTTGTTGAGCATAAGAGACTTTTTTAAGTCAAAAAACATAAAAAATAAAGCTATTCCAAACTTTAGAACGGCAGTGTTAGTTATTAACTGAAATTAATATTATTTTTACAGTTGTTTTAATCAATTAAATTTAATCAAATTTTTGGGTAGTTTTATTTAACTCAACTATTGTTTAAAAATTACTATATGGCTGGCTTAAAATGAACCCAAATAGGTTGAAAATTAATGTTTATTAATATGTTCAATACATTTATTAATAAGTTTAATAAATAATAATTAAATAATACATTTTTTAATGCTTATTAATAAATGTTCATCTTTTTTCATTTACAACTTATTTGGGGTTCATTTTAAGACCATATAGTAATTTTTAAACAATAGTTGAGTTAAATAAGGTTGGGTTAAACATTTAACCTAAACACTTGGTCAAAACAACCCAGTTGCTGGGTTGTATTTAACTCATCATTTTTTAGAGTGTAATTAGTTTGTGTTTTTAAGCACATTGCCGGTCAAAAGTTTTGTTTTGTTTTTTGAAATAAGTCTCCCATGCTCACCAAGGTTGCATTTATTTGACTTAAACAACCGTAAAAAACTAGTAATTACAGTCAATAACTAAAACTTCAGCTCTGACGTTTGGAATAATTGCTATTTTCAAGTTTTTATTTTATTTTATTTCTTTGACAGAAGTCCCTTATGCTCACCAAGGCTGCTTTTATTAGTTCAAAAATACAATAAAAGCAGTAATATTATGAAATATTATTACAATTTAAAATAACTATTTTCTATTTGAATATATTTTATAATGTAATTTATTCCTGTGATGCAAAGCTGAGTTTTCAGCATCATTATTCCAGTCTTTAGTTTTACATGATCCTTCAGAAATCGTTCTAATATGCTGATTTCCTGCTAAATTATTATTTGTATTTAATTATTAATAATGGTTCTTATTAATATTAATGTTGTGAACAGTTTCTGCTACCTAATATTTTTGTGGAATCTGTCCTACATTTTTTTGGATTCTTTGATCAATAGGAAATTTATATATCAGCATTTATTTGAAATAAGTTTTTTTATAACCTTAAACATGTCTTTACTGTCACCTTCGATCAATTTAATACATCCTTGCTGGATAAAAACATACATTTCTTTCTTTCTTGAGCAGCAAATCAGCATATTTTCATGATTTCTGAAGAATCATGTGACACTGAAGACTGGATGAGACTAATGATGCTGAAAATTCAGCTTTGCATCACAAGAATAAATAACATTTGAAAATATATTCAAATCGAAAATAGCTACTTCACAATATAACACAGTCTTTACTTTGTTTTGATCAAAAATGATGAAGAAACTTGACAGTTTCAAGTGACTGCTTGCAATCACAATGTTCATCTGTATGCCTAAAACAACATACATCTCTACAGCTTCATTTACTAACAGCAGAATCATAGGAGCTGTTATAGATTAAAGTATATGACATTTTGCTCTCTCACTATTGCTCCTATCACATTGTATCACCACAGCAACTCACTCCCCAATGCCTTTTCCCAGTGCTCACCACCTTATTTCCTCTCCATATTAAAACAGTCTAATCAAAAGAAACTTTTTATATTTTTTTTTGCACAAATGGTGCAACAAATAAGCACAAATAAGCAACAGCCTTCCATTAAGTGTTGTTAAAGCTATGAAATGAGATGTAAACATTTAATCTAGCTTCAACTTTTAAAAAAAGTTAATTTACAAAATCAAAGCGATGCCACAGTTACAATTTATAGTGAAAAGTTAATTACTGTATATCCAACCAGATTTAATTTCCTATTTAACAAGTTAATAAATGCTGTACAAAATATTGCTCATTGTTAGTTCATGTTAGTTAATGCACAGTTAACAGCTGAAAATTTGTGTTACCATTTATTTTTAGGTTTGATTTTAGCTTATTTATTTTAGTTTTAATCCTATATGTGATTGTGATTTTTCTTGTAATTTGGTTTTGCAATTCAGCACAAACCAGAACAAATTCAAGCCGTGTATCTTCCCAGCATCATGACAGGTCTCAGGTCTCAGCCAATGACCTTTCAGCTCACCTGAGTCCTTCGTGAGCATATGCAAAAATCACATCCTTTCAAACCAATAGCTATCAGAAATGATCTGCATGGATTAGCTAATGAGGAGGGAGGTGTTTTGTGGCCTCCTTGGGTTTAAAGGCACGGGTTTCGTGCTCTCTCTGCACTTTAGGTCCCACAACAGCAGGAGAGGGTCTCAGTTTCTTCATTGTTCCTGAGGATACACCTGAAGAGGAGCACACTTCACTTCCACAGCGCGTACACAGGTCAGTACTTGCTTCTTAACATATGCTATACTGCTAAAATGAACTTGTTTTCGGTCAGATATCTCAATCAGATTTTTAATTGCATTGCATCCTTGCATTTTCTCAGAGTCATAAGTAATATGAGGTTAGCAGCATTTATGTTAATGTTTATACTAGTTTATTGGTACATTCAAAAGCTTCTAAAAATTCCCTATGATGATGCAGATTTGAGGTGATGCAGTTAAAACATGCATATTTAGTATTTTATTGGATCTCTAATTGCAATTTGTCTTTGTAGTACTTTAGTTTTTGAAGAACCATGGCACTTGCAGGACACCTGAAGCAAGATGACATTGCAACAGCTATCCAGGCTTGTCAAGGTGTGACACACACACACACACACACACACACACGTCAGCACATGTAACTGATGCTTATGCTCATCTACAAGAGCACATATTCATATGTGCTTACACATGTTAAACAGCTTTGTTACTCTCACTAACAGCAGCAACATAAAGAGCTGCTTCAGTTGCAGCTGCACATACACACATGCTCGCAGGGAGACTCCCATAGGCTGGTGAGCCCGGGGCATTGGGGATGGGTAGATCCAGGTATCCAGGCAGCCAGGGACTGGGGAACTGCTGCCACCAGGATACCAGTGTGTTTGTGCCGAGCATCCAAGAACACACACACGCTCACCAGATATCAGATCACAGTCATACTTATTGTTATTATTCATTACAAATGACACAAAAAGGTGTTGTTCAATGCAATATCCAATGCAAAAAAAGTACTAATATGAACATCTAAATGACTAAATATGTAGCTTTAAAGTAGTAATATATAGCATTTAGGGGTAAATAAGGTATAGAGATGTTCCTTTTTTGCTTTTGTACCTTAGAGTTTTAAAATTTTTTATACATTATACATTATACATACATAAAATAAAATAAAATAAAATAAAATAAAATAAAATAAAATAAAATAAAATAAAATAAAATAAAATAAAACAAATAAAATAAAATAAAATGGTAACANAGATGTTCCTTTTTTGCTTTTGTACCTTAGAGTTTTAAAATTTTTTATACATTATACATTATACATAAAATAAAATAAAATAAAATAAAATAAAATAAAATAAAATAAAATAAAATAAAATAAAATAAAATAAAATAAAATAAAACAAATAAAATAAAATAAAATGGTAACACTTTATAATGTGTCATTTGTTAACATTAGTTAATGTATTAATTGAACGTGAACAAATAGTGAACAATACATTTATTCCCGTATTTATTAATCTTTGTTAACATTAGTTAATAAAAACACAGTTGTTCATTGTCAGTTCATGGTAGTTCACAGTGCATTAACCAATGTTAACAAACACAACTTGTGATTTTAATAATGCATTAGTAAATGTTGAAATTAATATTAACTAAGATCTTAAATGCTGTAGAAGTATGTTAAAGTAGTTAACTAATGTTAAATAAGGAACCTTATTGTAAAGTGGTACCAATAAAAATAAAAAAATAATTAAATAAATATTTTACAAACACATTTTATATTTAAATTAAATTAAAATAGGCCTAAATTTAAAATTTAGTTATCTAAGTTGCATATAAAATTTCCATATAGTTTTAACAAACGAATGAACTGTATGTGATGTGTATTCATCAGTCATACATACATTAAACAGGTAAGAAATTAATATTGAGAAGATTGTTAAATGCTGTAGAAGTATGTTAACTAAAGTAAGTGTTGAATTAGTAAATGTTGAAATTAATATTAACTAAGATCTGCTGTAGAAGTATGTTAAAGTAGTTAACTAATGTTAACTGAGAAACCTTATTGTAAAGTGGCACAAATAAAACAAAATAAAAAAACATGAATAAATGAATTCATAAATGAATAAATAAATATTTTAAAAATACATTTTTATGTAAAAAAAATTTAATAAAAAAAAAATTATATATATATATATATATATATAGATATAGATATAGATAGATAGATAGATAGATAGATAGAGAGAGAGATAATAAACAAAAATAGGCCTAAATTGCATATAAAATTGCATATAAAATTTCCAAACAGTTTTAGCATAAGCTAATAAACTGTATGTCTATTCGATTTTAGTTAAATAATCATGCATTTATTCAATTTATTCAGTTAAAAAGTATGAAAGTGGTTAAAACATCACTGAAAAAAATGTGGGCTAGAAATGATTTTCACTTAGTGATTGCTAGTAAAATTCACAATTAATTTTAAAGAAATGGCAAGTAACACACTGAAATTTGGAAGTAGAAAAACTGAAATAGTATTTTCTTGTAAAATGTACTCCAGTAATGTTATTTTTTACAGTAATGGCTTGCTTGAAAAAATATCAAGTTTGCTGATGATACATATATAAATCTGGTTATTTCATGTATGCATCACATTCAAATGGATGGTAATTTTATATTAAGTGCAAACACATAAATCATTAACAGTTTACAATGTAAGGTTCATTAGTTAACTACATTAGTTAAGATGAACTAAGTCTAACAGCATGTATTAATGTTAGTTAATATTAATTTAAGCATTTACTAATGCATTGTTAAACTCACAAGTTGTGTTTGTTAATATAGTTAATATACTGTGAACTAACATGAGCAAACATAAACGACATTAACTAACATTAACAAAGATGAATAAACAGTATAAAAATGTATTGTTCAGTATTCGTTCATGCTAGTTAACACCGGTGTTGGGGAGTAACGCACCTATATTATATAACGCATTACTAATAAAATTTGGGTAATATTATTAGGGAAGCACGGGGCACAACCTAACACTTTTTGAATCTATCAGTTTGTGTAAATCCACGTGGGGTTCAGAGTATAAATTACAGGGCTAATGTCATAGAAAAGCATAGTTTAATAATAGCGGGGCAGACCGTAACGCAGTGTTACAACGTTCCCCATCAGACATTAGTGTCTTCTGCTGAAGAAATCTAAACTGATTGGAGATTAAAATAACAGCAGATTTGTCTCATTTTGAACGAATACTAAAAACTGAAATGAAAAACTTACTTCAGCCAGAAATGTACTTTTACTGTGGTAAAAAAAATATTCAGCGAAATCTTCAAAAGGCTTTTGATTTTTGGCGCATTTTTTTCTCTGTAGTGTTGCTGTGGCAACTAGTAAACGCCGTAAATTTTGTTACGTGTGGAAATATTTACAAAATATTAAATGTTACAAGTAACCCCGCCTTAGGTTGTGCCCCGCTCACCCCTTCTCGTTACAATCTCAGTAAGTCAAGTTACAACAACATATTTTAACTCAAAATTAAGTGGTGAATTTACCAACACCTCAAAACAGCAACAGAACAACAGCGTTTGCTTTCAGTTTCGCTTTAAATTAGCCTAATTCATAATATAGCCTAATTATATTTAATTCTTGTTTTGTTCCGAAAACCGTTCAAAAGTGTCTATAGGCTAGGTATTGTGTTTAATGTTTGTACATTGTAACATTTCGCTTTATTTACCGGCGTTATTTATAAATGTAATAATTTTGTGCTCATCTGTGTTTAACCTAAACTACAAGTAACGTTAATGTAAATCTAAATATGATTTTATAATTTTATGCTATATAGACCTCATTACCGTCCACTGGATGTATAATAAACAGCAGTAAACTACATTTTGGTATTTTATAATGCCTAGTCATAATTCTGTCACTGAAAAGTAACTCAAAAGTGGTGTAACGCGTTACAATTCAGAGACAGTAATATTGTTATGTAACTAATTACTTTTAAAAGACAGTAACTAGTAATATATAATGTATTACATTTTGGAAGTAACTTGCCCAACACTGGTTAACACATTAACTAATGTCAACAAGTGACACCATGTTGTAAAGTGTTACCCATTTAGGCCTAAATATTTATTATTGTGTATTTTTGTTTTTCAGCCCCAGGGTCTTTCAACTACCATACGTTCTTTGAACAAGTGGGGCTGGTAGGTAAAGCCGCTTCAGATGGCGAGAAGGTGTTCAAGGCCCTGGACCAGGACAAGAGTGGATTTATTGAAAAAGAGGAGCTGAAGTAAAGCATTCTTTAAATGTTGTTTATTTGTAGATTGTATTATTAGTATATGTAGCTCAAGGCACAACGTGCACCTCTCTGTGATTGTCACGTGCTGTTCTTTGATTGTGTCTCCAGACGCTTCCTCCAGAACTTCTGCTCGAAGGCCAGAGAGCTCACTGAGGCCGAGACCAACACTCTGTTGGCAGCTGGGGACAGCGATGGAGACGGCAAAATTGGCATGGAAGGTAAAGCCAAATCAGCAGAATAGGCCCCTGGGAGCCGCACTCCTATAGAAACCAGGGCTCCGCCTTCACTGTCTGGCTCCTCTTTCAGCCTGAGGGACTAATCAGCTGTACAAATGAGAATTAGACCATTTCGACTTCCTTTTTAAACGTACAGATGTACTGATTGTCTTGAAAGACTGGGAATTCACTGATGGGAATTCACTCTCTCCCCAGTCAAATTAACATGTCGTTCTGGCGGCGTGTTTGACTCTGACAGTGAAGAAAATAACTTAGATTTGCATGCGAGAAGCACTTTCATATTTACAGGATGTACAAAAAGTGTTATATTATGGTGGATTATGTTATGTTATATCTAACATTTGGGGAATTTGGAAACATGACCTAAAGATTTATGCTTGACTTAGTTTTGCAGAAGTTCAGTTTCTTTCCAACACTACAATAAACATTTTTTTAAAATACATTTTAATAAAAATAGTATTTTTAATAAATGAATTGGACAATATTGACTTAAAAACAGAGCGGCCAGCATATGTGGGAACTCATTCAATACCATAATCGTTTATCTGTGAAAAAATAACTTAGATTTGCATTAACTAAGAGTTGCACTTTCATATTTACAGGATGTACAGCGATTTTCTGCAAAGATTTTTAAATATATCTGAACAGTATCAAATATTTAGGACAGTATTTCACTTGTTTTTTCTCGCTTTTCTCTTTCTTTCCTCAGAATTCTGCGCCTTGCTGAAATGAAAATGTGGTGAATGTCTTGACTGACTTGAACTTCATTTCATGATTCTCTCTTATTTATTTGCATGCATGATCTTGATTATTAAAATATGTTTAGTAAGTCTTTGTAGTAAATGTGCAAATCATGTTTGGGGAACGGTTTAAAACTTGCTTCTGTAACTAGTGATCACAGAATATGAAACTGCTTAATAAAATAAAGTCTCCAAATGCGGGGATTCTTTTATCCAGCTTTGCCTCATGTGATCTTTTATACTTTTACAATTTGGTATGAAACACATGACATGACATGACAATATAAAATAAAAAAAAAAAATAATTAAATTAAATTAAATTAAATTAAATTAAATTAAATTAAATTACATATAAATTAAAATATTTTTATTAATTATTTTGTAATTATTTGTGAAATTCACTAGCAATTTCTGAGTGAAACAAAGTTTCTATTTGAAACAGTTTCTTTTTTAAGCATAAGAATTAAGAAATAAAACTTAACTATTCTAATTAATTTAAAAGTTCGGCAACTATAAAAACTGGATTTAATTAATCTTTGTTTATACTGTGTAAAATGATTTTCAAAGTTGTAAATAAAGCTATTATTGGAGTACATTTATAAGAAAATACTAATTTCATGTTTATTTTTGTTTGTTACGTGTCATTTGTTTGTAATTATTTGTGAAATTTACTAGCAATTTCTGAGTAAAAATAGTTTCAACAATTTTTTCAGCATAAGAATTAAGAAACAAAAAGTAATAACTTAATTATTTAAAAAATTAACAACTAATAAAAAACTGCATTTGATCAATCTTTGTTTAGTGAAAAATGATTTTTCAAAATTGTAAATAAACCTAGTAATACATTTTACAAGAAAGTTCTGTTTTAATCTTTTTACTTCAGTATTTCATGTTTGTTTCAGTGTGTTACATGTCAATTGTTTGTACTTATTTGTTTATAAGTTTATGAGCAATTTCTGAGTGAAAATTCATTCGACACCATGTTTTTTCAGCATAAGAAATTGAGAAATAAAAATGAGTCATTGTCATTCATTTTAAAGATTAGCAACTATTAAAAAGTGCATTTAATCAATCTTTGCTTTACACTGTAAAAAAATGTCAAAGTTGTACATAAAATTATTATTGGTGTACATTTTACAGGAAAATACCATTTCAACATTTCTACTTCAAAGTTTTATATTTATTTCATTGTGTTACGTGTCATTTGTTTGTAATTGTTTGTGAAATGTACTAAGAATTTCTGAGTGAAAATAGTTTCTACATCATTTTTTGTATTCAGCATAAAAAATAAGAAATACAAATGAGCAGTTTTAATTAATTTAAAAGACTAGCAACTATCAAAAAGTATCAAAATCTTTGTTTTACACTGTGAAAAATGATTCTTCAAAGTTGTAAATAAAGTTACTTTTGGAGTACATTTTACAAGAAAATAATATTTCCACCTTTCAACTTCAAAATTTCCGTTTATTTCAGTGTTATGAGTCATTTGTTTGTAATTATTTGTGAAATTTATAAGCAATTTCTGAGTAAAAATAGTTTCTATATCATTTTTAATTCAGCATAAAAATCAAGAAATACAAATGAACAATTTTAATTCATTTAAAAGATTAGCAACTATCAAAAAATTGCATTTAATCAATCTGTGAAAAATGATTTTTCACATTTGTAAATAAAACTATTATTGAAGTACGTTTTACAAGAAAATTCTATTTTAACCTTTCAAAATGTTATTTATTTCAGTGTTACGAGTCATTTGTTTGTAATTATTTGTGAAATGTACTAAGAATTTCTGAGTAAAAATAGTTTCTATATCATTTTTAATTCAGCATAAAAATTAAGAAATACAAATGAACAATTTTAATTCATTTAAAAGATTAGCAACTATCAAAAAATTGCATTTAATCAATCTGCGAAAAACGATTTTTCACATTCGTAAATAAAACTATTATTGGAGTACGTTTTACAAGAAAATTCTATTTTAACCTTTCAAAATGTCATGTTTATTTCAGTGTTATGACTCATTTGTTTGTAATTATTAGTGAAATTTACAAGCAATTTCTGAGTGAAAATAGTTTTTACATGATTTTTTTATTCAGCATAAAAATGAAGAAATACAAATGAACCATTTATTTAATTTAAAAGATTAGCAACTATCAAACAATTGCATTTAATCAATCTGTGAAAAAAGATTTTTCACATTTGTAAATAAAACTATTACTAAAGTACATTTTACAAGAAAATTCTATTTTAGCCTTTCAAAATGTCATGTTTATTTCAGTGTTATGAGTCATTTGTTTGTAATTATTTGTGAAATTTACAAGCAGTTTCTGAGTGAAAATAATTTCTACATCATTTTTTATTCAGCATAAAAATGAAGAAATAAAAATGAATAATTCTAATTACTTTTAAAAAATCATTTAATTTATCATTTACACTATTTCAACCTTTCAAAAATGTCATGTTTGCCATTTCTCTGCATTTATTTATGAAATTTACAGACAATTTCGGAATATAAATTGTTTCAGAGTACATCCTACTGTCATTTCTTCTAATGTACAACAAATAAGAAAGGTGTAATGAAGCTTTTATCTTAAGATTGCACAATATTCTTCATGTATAATTCAACATGAACACCGAAAGCATTAATATCTCTATTCCAGCCTGTGACATGAACACAGACGTCTGCTAAAGTTTCAGTATTGATCATAATAAGCCTCTGACTGTCGGTGTGAATTATTCTTATCACGCAACGACATGATTTACAGCCTCGAGACGCCGTTTATTGCGCCACAGCTCTCCGTCCAGAGTTTCTTCTAACCTGGAAGAGAAACCCGATCCGGCCCAATCAAACAAACACACGCTCTGTGATATCTGATGTGTTTATCAGTCCCTTTTGTCCAGAAATGTTAAATTAAAGAGTAAACATCTTGCTAAAAGTCTCGATGAGGTGGGAACAGACATCTGCTTAACCCGAGCCGGCTGCGGGAGGAGGGCCTCATGATCTATAGGGTCCCACACATGGTTCTGAACATCGTTTGTGAGACTAAAAATAGCCCAACTTGACTACTGGACACATTTTTTCGACACTATTCCTAACGTAGACCCACACGCGGTATCCGTTACTGAGGTTCGAATTCCTGTAAATGGTGAGGCTGAGGGTATATAAGCTGGGACCCCCAGAAGCACTGGTCACACCTCGACTAACTCCTTTGGTTTTTCACTCGCCTTAGACAAGCGCAAGGTGAGTCCATGCAGCGGATGCATATTAATATTTTAGGATCAGGGCTTTTTTTCAGAGAGAAATCACATCATCACAGCAAACGGACGGGGCCTGTGGAATATGTTGAACTGGTAACGGGAGCATCGGGAGGCATCTGTGCTTCGTCTCACATCCCGCTGTGGATGCAGAGGCTAAAACCCGGAGACCTCGGATGCTAAATGGCTTGACGCTGAGGATAAAGAAATGACGAATGCTTTGCCATCAGTAGAGGGGATTGATAGTGTTTTAGTACTTTTGATCGGTTGATATGTGCAAACGTTCATGGCGCATCTGCGAAAGAGGAAAACCAGGCACTTGAGATCATTCGAAAGCTGATGGAGTTACAATTTATGGGGGGATATAGAGTTGCTTAACTGATGTTTTGCATTGCATATGTTTCATGAGTTGTCCTTATTCAGTTTTTTGCTATTTTGCAGCTTACTCAGAACCAGAAAAATGGCCGTTGCTACTCTGCTCGCCGCAGCTGATGTGGATGCTGCTCTTGCTGCCTGCCAGGGTAAGACATCACGTGATAAACTCATATTACAACTGGACAAATACTGTCTAATAAATGATATTTAGAAGTCTACTTAACAGCTACTTAACAGATTAGCAGTTCATGTATGTTCATATATAAAGATGGATTAATCAAACAATGGCATTTCTGACTAAATGAGCACATGTGAACTAATGAGCTGTGAAGCACTGCAGAATGATAATGATATAAAAGAGATTCATTACATATTAGCGCTGCTAATCATATAAAATTAACTTAAAGATTTGATCAACTTGAGTAAACAGACTAATTTAGGCTATAAATAAGTAAATACATAAATAAATAATGCTTAAAATGTATAATGACGTCTAAATTATTATAAGATTTCTAAGATATAGCACTAAAGAAAGTAATTTTTATATTATCTAAAATTATATTATACTGTTATATTATATTATATTATATTTAAGGTATTTGTAAACATGATCTAAAACCTGATGTACAGCCCTTATAAATTACTTAATTTTATTTAAATTAATTATTTAATTTTATATTATTTGATATTATATTATTATAATTGCAAAATAGATTATTATATTATATTATATTATATTATATTATATTATATTATATTACATTATTGCACAATTATTTTATTTAGTGCTAGTTCAACCAAAAAACTGATAAATGCTATTATTATATTATATTATATTATATTATGTTATATTATATTACATTATATTATATTATATTATTGCAAAATTATTTTCTTTGGTACTAGACCAACCAAAAAACTTATGCACAACCCTGATAAATTATATTATATTAAATTATGTTGCATTATTTTATTTTAATATAATTTAATTGAATTAGTTAACTTAATTTAATTGTTTTATTTTATATTATATTATTATAATTGCAAAATTACTTTCTTCAGTGCTAGACCAACAAAAAAACCTAGTTGCAACCCTGATAAATTAAATTATATTAATTATATTATATTATATTATATTTAAGGTATTTGTATGTGCAGCCCTTATAAATTACTTAATTTAATTTAATTTAATTTAATTTAAATTAATAATTATTTATTTTAGATTTGATTATTATAATTTTAAAATTACTTAATTAATTAAAAAGGTATTTGTAAACATATGCAAACATTGTTAATGTATGTTATTGTTAATGTATGTTAATGTAATTATTTTATTATAATTGCAAATTACTTTTTAAATTCTAGACTGACCAAAAAACTTATGTGCTACCTTGATAAATTATATTATATTATGTTATGTTATGTTGTACTATATTATATTATTTATATTTAAGGTATTTGTAAACATAATCTAAAAACTTATGTAGAGCCCTTACTTAATTTAATTTAATTTAAATTAATTATTTAATTTAATTTAATTAATTACTTTATTTTATTTTATATTATTTGATATTATATTATTATAATTGCTAAATTTAATTATATTATATTATATATATATATATTTAACTAATCATACACTATATGATATTTCTGTACTTTTGATTACTTTTATTCTAAAATGTGAAAAATAAAAATAAGATATGTGTGCGTAAACCTTTGACTTATGTATACTGAAAGGAATATATAATGTAAGCGTGCTGGATGAGCCATTCTCATGAGCATATTTTGATTATATTGTTTCGATCAAATGAAATGCTGACATGTTTCTTGCTCATTTTGACACCCAAACCTCTCTCCACACACAGCTGCTGACTCCTTCGACTACAAGGCTTTCTTCGCCAAGGTTGGCCTGTCCGCCAAGTCCGCCGATGACGTCAAGAAGGCTTTCGCCATCATTGACCAGGACAACAGCGGCTTCATTGAGGAGGAGGAGCTGAAGTGAGACTCTTAATAAATCATTCACACCGGATAGTGTAAAACACCGGCAATCGTGGGGTTAATAACAGGTCTGTACTTTTCCTGTAGGCTGTTCCTGCAGAACTTCAAGGCCAGTGCCAGGGCTCTGACCGACAAAGAGACCAAGGCCTTCTTGTCTGCTGGTGACAGTGATGGTGATGGCAAGATTGGAGCTGAAGGTACATTTGACATCATTTTACATCTCAGATGACACCTAGACAGGAAGTCAGGAAAGGAAGTCTAAGATCTTGAATGATTAAGCTTGCCTTTTTTTGGTATATAGGTGTAGGTGAGAAAGCTTGAGTTTAAACTCCAGAAGTCGAGTAAAGTATATCACAGAGGAAATAGCCTGAAATTCTTTGTGACATTGTTTTAAATGTATTTATAATTTCTTCTATATCATAACATCACATCACTCAGGACTTGCTTGGTCAGGCCAACAGTTAATATTTGTAGTCATTAAAAATGGCCTGTTAACAATGTAAATTTGTAACTGTAGATATGTCATTTTTACACATATATTTTAATATTTATTTAGATATATATTCGTTCACGCCCTCATTTTAAAAATTATATTAAACTATACATTTTCCAAACACATATATGTATTTATTTTTCATTATATTTTAAGTTAAAAAAAAAAATTAAATAGCATTTGAACATTTTCTAAACTTGTAAATGTCATTTTTACATATATTTTAATATTACTTAAATATACATTTATTTATGTGCAAATGTAAAAAATAATGTATTATATTATATTATTTTTATATTATATTATATTAAATATTATGTATTACTATTCGTTGTCATTATACAGTTTCCACACATATATATATATATTCTTTTTCATCCAATTTTGTTTTTAATTTTTTTTTTGCATGAAAAATTTGCTACATTTTATCCCATTCTTATTCATCAGATTTTAAGTTTTCCACATGCATTATTTATTTTTTTTTAAATTAAATATTATTTTATTATGCTATCAATAGCACTAATATTTTCAAATGATTCTTAGGAATACTACCAAGGAAATGTAAAAAAAAAAACCATTTATATATATATATTTACATTTTTATTTTAATAATTACAATAATAATTTTTATAGTACATTAAATTAAATTATATTACTATTTATTATTATTATACGTTTTCCACACATATAAATGTATTTATTAATTTTAAGTTCTTTGCATGGATAACTTTTGTATCCCATTCTTTTGAATGCTACCAAGTGAAACATTTTTAAAAATGTTTATTAATGTTAATGTTTATTACTGTTAATAATTAAAGTTTTCCACACACATAATTTATTTATTATTTAAGCTTTCTTTACAAAAAAAAAAAATTGTCCAAAAACATTTTTTAAAGATGCCACCAAGTGAAACATTAAAAAATTCTAATTGTGTATGTAATTTTTACATGTACATTTAATATTTACACATATTCATTCATACGCATATTTATGTATTATTCATTAATTAAAATATTAATTATTGTACATTTTCCACACATAATTCAATGTAAGGTTGTCTTCACAAGGAAAATCTGCAATAAAATTCTTACAGATAGACTATCACGAGTCATTTTTGCGATTTTGATAGCCAGTTAGATGATCTGACCTCGCTAACAAGCTGAAAAAAAGAATTCACAACCAAATTTCACAAAAAGAAAAAAATAAATAAATCAAACGTAATGTAGGGCAAGTGACAGTGCCATTAACTGAGCCGAAACTCTCACACTGGCCTCAGGCCAGCAGGCCACTCTCATTATTGAGCTCTGCCACGTCACTGTCTGTTTACTCGGCGGCATCCACCGAAGCTCCACTGTAGTGTAGGATGACGAGCAGTAGTGCAGTTTATCAACACTAACAGGCCCCTGACAGTATCTGGAAATGAAATTGGTGATATTTGCAGAATTGTCTAACGGTAATCTCATCTTTGTCTCATCTCACAGAGTTTGCTGCTCTTGTAAAGGCTTAAATTTTCATCTGACCAAGACCCTTCCAATATCAAGGAACCAGAACTCACGACAGCTCACACCTTTCTCAGCTGAACTTTTTTTATACGATCTTATTTATGACTGACTTTGGACCGCTGGCTCAGTTTTGAGTACAGCGTCTGGATGAGGGTACTGTTTGTGTTAGTTGGATGTTGTATTTCAAGCCCACTGGCTTGTGCACATGTACAATCTTGAATGCACTTCTGGGGAAGAGTGAAAAACAAGGAATAAATATAGTTTTGGTGTAACATGTCTTTGACGCTGAATCTTTTCGGGTTGCGCCTTGGCCGCCAATCGACGTTCCCCTTGTCGGACGTCTCACGATAATGCACTCACAGTCAGGGATGTCCTGCAGGCCGCTCTTGGCACGAGGCTGGCCCAGGGAAGGCCCAGAGATTTGCTGAGATGCACTGGAAGGGATTTGCAAAGGATAGTTTTCACATGCCCAATTAGAGTCCATGGCAGCTTCCTGAATGCTCAGAATAGCTCATCGAACACTCAAACAAAGCGCCAGCCAAGCTCAGTCTTCCAAAACCCATTAAACGCCCTGCAATGGGCACAACTTCATTAGAGCAACTGGCAACACTCTTGTAAAACAGTGTTACTAGCCATAATGGTGAATAAAACAGTTGACATTCCTTATTAGACATTTAGATCGTTTAGCCCTTAAACAATTATCCTTAATTTTAATCTAGGGTGACTATATGTGCTGGCCAGGATTTCTAAATAGCCTAAAAAGTCCGACTTTCGGCTTTGTTTCCTACTAACGATCTCTATTCTACAACGAGCATATTCTGTAGATCCCGCCTTCTCGCACACGATTGGTCGATTCGGTACAATACCTTGACGCTATTGGTCAAACTGCTTTTCAATCATTTTCTTCAGCAAGTATGAAAAAATAACAAAACAAAGCCGAAACTCGGACATTTTAAGCAATTTTGAAGTCATGTCTGATAAAAAAGAGGACGTGTCTAATATAAAACAACTTTAAGTTACATATTAAAGAAACAACTCAGTTTTCGACGGTGTGTAACAAGTAGAAGAGTTTCTGACTGTCAAACCAGTCAGTCAGGATGAACTCTGCTGCTCTCTGCTGTTTAAACGTCGTATGCAACTGTCCGGAGTGAATTATTAGTAACACACTTAATATTATACCGTTTATATTCACAAAACTAGCTTAGGAGAGGCAAATCTGCCCCAGTTTGATATTCTGAATAAAAAAGGTTCAAGCACATATCGATTTAGCAACAATATATTAGTTTAGGAAGTTCAAGATTAACGTATCATACACAGAAGTCATAAAAATATAGTAACAAATGAGAACTGGAGTTAACCAAAACAGTTTCTTTTTTACCTTTCCCATAGAGAAAACAGCATTAAAAGAAAACGAGGACAAGTTCAGACAACATTTTTAATGAGGCAAAATCTAACACAGCAAATGCAAACAAAAATCTCATGCAAAATGAAGCATTTTACAAGAAACTAATATAACTAGTAATACAACCGGAGAGTCCATACCCAGAGCACAAACAGAAACCTCTCTTTGAAAAGTGTCCCGAAAGCCTCCCTTCATATAACCCGGTGAGCAAGTGTCCATAGGAATATGTCCATGCACTATCAGCAGCGTGTATTATTAGCATGCAAGTATATGATGGACTTTTTTTCAAACGCACCTTTTAAGCATCTTCATTTTTGAAGATAAATATAGTACAGTGTGTCTGCTGGGCGCATGTCAACTGGCCCCTCGGCCGGCGGGTGTCAATTACATTATGATTCATATTTGGAGTCGCTGACGGTATATAAGGAGGAGATCAGGGGCCCGGAGATCACTGCAGTTCACAGCTCGAGTCTTCTGAAACTACCTTCAGCACCAAAAGACAACAGAGGTGAGTTTGCACGGGGGACCCAGTCTATCTGTGAAGAAAAAAAAACTGGACTGGTACATCCTGAATTGGTTTCGGAGCAGTCGATAACGGAAAAGCTTGAAAGCTTGCATCTTAAATTTTCTCTTCATCTGAATCGGCTGTGGGATTGTTTTTTGCCTGCTGGTTTATTTTAAGAGGACCTCGCGGTCACACACACCGGACTCTTTGGGATTTAACATCCTCGTAACTCATATCCACTTGTGACACGCTTCGCTGTTTTTATGGGATTTGCATGGTTGATGGCATGAAACATGAAATGTTATTAAACATTGTCAGATGTATAATAGAAGCATAAGTGTATGGCTGTGTAAATGTCCATGTGGAGGAGGCAAACTGGATGCATCTGAGCTTTTGAAAGCTGAAAGCTGAGTGTGTAATATTGCTGTTTTAATATCCATTTAGCTAAAGATGGCATTCGCCGGAGTCCTGAACGACGCTGACATCGCTGCAGCACTGGAGGCATGCAAGGGTGAGACACCGCGAGCAACCAGATCTTCAACACACCTTCTTCCATTAAAGCGTGTATTTATCAGTCTCTCTGTATTTCCCGCACAGCCGCTGACTCCTTCAACCACAAGGCTTTCTTCGCCAAGGTCGGTCTGGCCGGCAAGTCTGCTGATGACGTGAAGAAGGCTTTCTCAATCATTGATCAGGACAAGAGTGGCTTCATTGAGGAGGATGAACTGAAGTAAAAGAAACATTTCTCTTTTCTCACTTAAACTAGACTGAATGAGCTTTTAAGCACTCTCTAATGAATTGTGCATTTGCAGACTGTTCCTGCAGAACTTCAAGGCCGATGCCAGGGCACTGACTGACGCCGAGACCAAGACTTTCCTGAAGGCTGGAGATTCTGATGGTGACGGCAAGATCGGAGTTGATGGTCAGTCACGTTGAACTTGGCTTAAAAATATTCGAAATGCACCTCAGCATGCTTCAGATACTGGATTTGACTGAAAAACAGATTTTAACATCGTTTTCTTTCTTTCCGACAGAGTTCGCTGCCTTGGTTAAGGCATAAATTGCTTCTGACCAACAACACCTTTTGCTCTGAAGGAACAACTTTGCCCAAGACCTCCCATTTTCATCTTAATATAAATAATTTTTATACACATGATGCTTATGAGAAGTTTCCTCCCATGCAGCACACTGTCAAAACGATGACTGTGAATGTAGCGGTTTTGTCTCCTGTCTTAAATATGAATTTTGCTTACTGTAAAATCTGATGCACTTTCACGGGAACGGAAGATCAGAAAAGAATAAATATTCTTTTTCAATATAGACTTTTTTTTCGTTTCTTCTTGCAAACTTGCTTTTTATTCCAGCTGTGTGCAGAAAGATAAGCACATTTCCATGTCAATAAAATTAAATAAAATAAAAAATACATTTATTAAGAGGATTATTTGGGATCACTGCCATAAAAATGCAAGCAGTACAAAATGTTTTATTAGTAATAGCTTGTTTATTATAACTGTTTGTTTGGTGGATTATGCATTCATTCAATGTTACTGCATATGTGAAATACCTAGACTCAAAAATTACTGTTTTTCATGTAATTCATGTAATTTCGATTAATTTAATGCCTCATTGCTAAACAAAAATGATTGATTTCTTAAATAAAACTGCAAATTCTTTGCAAGTTACAATACTATGCATGCAGTATTCATTAGAATATCTGAATATTTCTACTTAAGAAAAAAACTTAATGCACATGAAGCTGTCATTCAGTAACGCTGCATTGATTTATTCACATTTTTCTTTTTATAAAGCATGAAATAATGTAACTAGAAAAGTAGAAAAGTCAAATCAATATCTGTGTCGACATATTAGACACTTAAACAGAAATTGGCAGTGTATCTGTTACACACGTACGAAGGATGCGCTGTCTGTAACCCCATCGCCTTGATTATTAAGAGGGTTATTTGGGATCACTGCCATAAAAATGCAAGCATTACAAAATGTTTTATTATTAATAGCTTGTTTATTATAATAACTGTTTGTTTGGTGGATCATGCATTCATTCAATGTTACTGCATATGTAAAATACCTAGACTCATATTTATATTCACAAAGATTATAATTACTCACAGGGCTGTCAAATGATTAATCGCGATTAATCGCATACAAAATTAAAGTTTGTGTTTACATAAAATATCTGTGTACTGAGTATATTATGTACATGTAACTACACAAAGATGCATTTATATATTTATATGCAATATATATATATATATATATATATATACACTACTGTTCAAAAGTTTGGGGTCAGTACATTTTTATTGTTTCTTTTTTTTTTTT
>JAHKKF010525816.1:2736-22579 GCA_019740295.1 Labeo calbasu
GCAAAAACAGTAAAATTTTGAAATATTTTTACTATTTAAAATAACTGTTTTCTAATTGAATATATTTTAAAATGTAATTTATTCCTGTGATCAAAGCTGAATTTTCAGCATCATTACTCCAGTTACCTTCAGAAATCATTCTAATATGCTGATTGTCTGTTCAAGAAACATTTTTATTACTATTATCAATATTTAAAACAGTTTTAAATAAAAAAGATTCTTTGATGAATAGAAAGATCCAAAGATCAGCATTTATCTGAAATAAAAAGCTTTTGTAACATTATACATTATACCATTTTTTTTTAAATAATGGAAAAATACTTTTATTAGCAAGGATGCTTTAAATTGATCAGAAGTTATGATAAAGATGTTTATGATGTTACAAAAGATTTCTATTTTAGATAAATGCTGTTCTTCTGAACTTTCTATTCATCAAAGAAACCTGAAAAATTCTACTCAGCTGTTTTCAAAATATTAATAATAATAAATGTTTTTTGAGCAGCAAATCAGAATATTACAATGATTTCTGAAAGATTATATGATTGGAGTAATGATGCTAAAAATTCAGCTTTGAAATCACAGGAATAAATTACATTTTAAAATATATTCACAAGAAAACAGTTATTTTAAGTAGTAAAAATATTTCAAAATTTTACTGTTTTTGCTGTACTTTCTCTATATCTATCTATCTATCTATCTATCTATCTATCTATCTATCTATCTATCTATCTATCTAATTTTCCACGTCATGCCATTGTTGTATAAGAAAAATAATCAAGAACGTTTCTCTCTTTTGGTGATAAAATCTTTTTTTTTTGCTTTGCATTGCTTGGATATCCTTGAAATTCCTTGAACAAGAAGTGAACTTGCAAACTATGGTGATTTGAAATGATTATGAGGTTCTCGCAGATGCCATTTATCACTACTCTCTATTTGCTCATTATAATTTCATGGCACCATCTTTTATAATTTAGTGCTCATCATCTCTAGCAGCTTTCTTTTTTTAAAACCAGCCCTTTATTTTCCTGAACTTCAAATAACCTGCACACAAGTTCAGCTCGGTACATCCAGTGTTCGTTGCACTTTAACCTCATGTACCACAGCGACCAAACTGAGGAATCGCAAACCATTAGCGAGACATTCTCGGAGTCAGGATCATTATAAGGAAACTGGCAATTCAGACTCTGAACCTGCAGCGTACATCTGTATTTTTTTCCCAACCTCTCTATATCATTACAGGTCTACTGGTGAAACCAGAGCTCAAACGTGCAGCGGATAAAGACTCCAGACCCACACTGGCACGCCGTCTATATCGAAACTGATCAAAGAGAGAGCGGGAAAAGCACATTACACATGGCATTTCACTCTCAGCCGGTGCGTACGTGTTTGTGTGCTTGCTTGGAAATGCTTTGAAAATGTTGTTCGCTTGAAGTGATTATTCCAGCATCATTAGTGTATCTTAGACTTTTTTTGGGGTCTCTCAGGAAACAGATCTAGCCTGAGGCCCTTAAGCAGGTTAAAGGGAATCAAACCCTGTGCTGATTAATTATCTGAGCTCCTGTGAAGCTGTGACATGTGGAAAAGTATGCCATTACAGGCCCTTCTAAAAGTAGCGCTGTAGTTATTTCACATCAAACACACTGGCAGGGCTAATTTTAATTTATTTTCTTTAAAATAATCCATTATTCAGCTTCCCTTTGGGTTAAATTGATTGCTTGGTTTGAAGTTATTTTTTAAATCTTGATTTTTACCTTATGAAATCCTTGTGAAGCTCTCGGTTTTATCCATGCGGTTCATTTTAAGAAAGCAAAAAAGAGAGATTAAGATGACGAACGACCTGCGTTTGGGATGTCAAGTCCTTGGGAGAAACAAGTCCAACAATACTGCCTTCTAAACTTGCTAAAGTCACTATTCATTGGCTTCACAATGTGATGTCAGAGCCTGATGTGCAGTACTTCCAGGAAAACAATACACCAGCACTTAAAAAAACCATGGGAGCTTTTCTTGTGTTGCTGGATTTACTTGCTGAGTGAGTTTATGATATACAACTAACACTTAAGATAACTGTATATCAGTAATGGATAACTATCTAAACAAAAGAATACGCACTGTTAACATTCTAGCAACTGCTATTAACTTACAAAAAACTTTGACTGATGAATTACTAACAGCACACTAGCTAAATAATAACTATATTTTTTGCATGCCTCTCCAAGAACTACACACACTTATTTGTATTCTTTTTTCCGCATTATTATTAGAGCTTAGGCCCACATTCCTCACTGAATCACTACACAGTAAAAAAACAAAAACACAATTTGTTGAGTCAACTTAAAATAATTTGTTACCCTGCTGCCTTAAAATGTTAAGTTTAGTCAACTCAAATAAGTTTAGTCAACTTGAAATGTTAAGATGTATTAAGTGACAACTTGGATATTTGTGTCTGTTAAACTTAAAAGCTGGGTAAGCAACCCAGCTGCCTTAAATTTTTAAGTTGAATCAACTCAAATATCTAAGTTGTCACTTAGTATAACTTAACATTTCAAGTTGAATAAACTTTTTTTGAGTTGACTGAACTTAACATTTTAAGGCAGCCGGGTAACAAATTACTTTAAGTTGACTTAACAAATTGTTTTTTACAGTGTAGAGAGTCATTAAAACTACTGGAATATTTCAGGTCATCAGCCATACTACTTTACATTACTGTACCTCACAGAAATATATGGTTCTATATTTATATCTACTACCTCATACAGAACCATTATGATTTTATACTTAAGGTTTCACTAAAACCTATTTAAATAATGATGGCAGCCCACTAAACCAAGTGTTGCTACTTGCCATTTGGAGAATTATTCTAAAGTGTGTCAAATCTGTCAGAATGAATTACTATCCAGAATCTAACAAAAACCTCAAACTTGAAAACATGACTTCAGTCATTACTAGAGAGTTGTCATGTTTTCCACTTTATAATACATTTGCAAATAATTCAGTGTATGCTGTGTTCTCGTATAGATTTCAGTAAATAAAATTAAAACTTGTTTATGTACACTGCCGTTCAAAAGTTTGGGATCAGTATGATTTTTAATGTTTTTAAAGACTTTTCTGCTCATCAAGGCTGCGGTTATTTGATTAAAAATACAGAAAAAACAGTAATATTGTGAAATATTATTGTCATTTTCAATAGTGCTTTTCTATTTTTATATACTTTAAAATAGAATTTATTTCTCTGATGCAAAGCTGAATTTTCAGCATCATTACTCCAGTCTTCAGTGCCACATGATCCTTCAGAAATCATTCTAATATGCCGATTTACTATCAGTATTGGAAACAGTTGTTCTGTACATTAAAAAGAACAGCATTTAATTAAAATAGAATCTTTTGTAACAATATACACTACCTTTTAAAGTTTGGGGTCAGTAAATTTTTTCCACCTTTCTATGTTTGAAAGAAATGAATACTTTTATTCAGTAAGGATGTATAAAATTGATAAAAAGTGATAGTAACGACTTATATTGTTAGAAAAGATTTCTATTATGAATAAATGCTGTTCTTTTTCACTTTTCATTCATCAAAGAATCCTGAAAAAAGTATCACAGGTTCCAAAAAAATATTAAGCAGCACAACAGTTTCCAACATTGATAATAAATCAGCATATTAGAATGATTTCTGAAGAATCGTGTGACACTGAAGACTGAAGTCCAATGAAAAAAGTATAAAAGTATATATAAAAGTATATTAATAGAAAAGTGTTATTTTAAATTGCAATAATATTTCAAAAAATCTTTTCTCTGTATTTTTTTGTCAAATAAATGGAACTTTAATGAGCATAAGAGACCGCTCTCAAACTTTTGAACTTTTGCCATTTGTCAGTTATCAACAAAACAGAAGGGATTTGTTAAACTTGTTGTTACACTAGCTTTGGAAAGAAATTTGAGGTGTTTGCCTCAGGACACAAGATGTTTTATCACAAGTTTCCTGCTAGCAAACACTGAGAAGATGAGAAAGAAATGTAAGGGAACAAAATATGAAACAACTCACCTGATTATATTCAAAAGTTTTTTTTTTTTTTTTTAAAGGATAAGATGTAAAAGAAACATCTGGTGAAAAAACAAACATATAGCATTACAAAGCAATTAAAATAATAACAGCCTATGATATTTATTTTTAGATACCAAGGCAAATGACAGTTTTAGCTAGCAAATAGCATTACACCACACCATATTAACCCTCTGAAGTCTTTTACAGTATAGCCTACTATAAATATTTGTCCTGGGCCCTGGTAAAGTTAAAAGAAGGAGGGGGAGAGGCAAAGCACAAGCAGCAGGGAAGAAAAAGTGGAATATATGCTAGCCAAGCCAAGCTCAAAGGCCACAGCGGTCAGCAGCCAGTTCGTTATGAGTTTGAATAGTGTGACATGCACAAACAGAGTGTGTTAACCTTGAGCGAGGCTGAGGGGAAAAGGGGAGCAGAGGGTGGTGGTAGTGGTGCTAAAGGCCTAAGCAGGTGTGACAGTTCTGAAAGCTTTCACCGGACAAAAAGGTTTCACTGGCCTCCTAGCAATGCTGAGCCACGGGTGACCTCACTGCTCGCCAGCGCTGGCAGAGAAAATCTGTGTTTATAGTAGAAGGGAAGCATGAGAGATGAAGGAAAACAAGCAGGTTTGTGTTTATATGAAGGATACCTCTCTACCTCAATGCAGAAGTAAGCTGTTTTCTGGTAATGTTTTAGACTTCCAGTTCATGTAAGCCGCCGTAGGGAAATAACGAGAAGAATAACGAAGTGCAGTAAACAGTAAAAGTGTTTGCACTGCAAACCAGTGTGTTCATAATTAAGATAATACATTAAAATAATGTGGTAAGAAACACCAGCAGCAAAACAAGCTATTTTGTACAGCTGGAAGCGGATGACACCGGAAGCCAGACACATTCAATTTACAAACGCCGCACCCGCTCTTACAAAAAAAAAGGTGGGTAAAATAAAAAAAGTGTAGCATATGTTCTCTAATTTAAAACAGACTAACAGATCTGATATCTGAGATCAGATTATGTCAGGATTATTGTGTAACTGTAATTAATATATAAACATTTAAATCTACTATATGTGACCCTGGACCACAAAACCAGTCTTAAGTAGCACAGGTACTGTATACTTGTATCAATAGCTAACAATACATTGTATGGGTCAAAATGATCGATTTTTCTATTTTAGAGACATTAAGCGAAGACCACGTTCCATGAAGATATTTTGTACATTTTCTTACTGTAAATATGTCAAAATATAATTTTGATTAATAACATGCATTGCTTAGAACTTCATTTTGACAACTAAAGGCGATTTTCTCAATAGTTGGATTTTTTGAACTCTCAGATTTCACATTTTCAATAGTTGTATCTCGGCCAAATATTGCCCTATCCTAACAAAAGCTTATTTATTTAGTTAAAATTGGCCCTTATAAATGGTTTTGCGGTCCAGGGTCACATATTATAATCTACAGATTAAAGCATATTTAGCTGATCAAGGTTAAGTGACAATTTTCTTAGTATTTGGCCATATTAAGGTTTCACCATCAACCCCTGAAACGAATTCATTTTCCATTTTCATCCAGAGGGGGGCAGCAAACATTATGCTATGTAGTGCGCACCATTTCTTCATAATTTACCACTTAGATGAGCCCAGAAGCTTATGCAAACGTTTGTGGATGTCTCCTAGAACCAGACAGCATAACAGCATATTAATTCATGCACAACAGATTTTACATTTACATGGAAGAACACAGATCATTTTTGTATGACCAGTGCAGCACTAATATTGTGTATCAGAATCACGTGTACACTGATGCATATACGCCATCTGGAAAATATAGCTATATGTATATATGTATGTATATATATATATATATATATACGAATAACTGAATGGGATTGGTAGCCTCTTCCCAAAGCAAATAGAATTTTGTACAGACTCTACAACCAAAAAAACTTTCAGATCAAAGTGGGCGGTCCCATACATCTAGTTTCGTGACGTAATATCCGCTCGCTCAAGTCATTTGCGCTCGTCTCAAGCTTTTGTTCATCTGTTTCCAACCGCACGCCGGAGAACAGGAGCCATTGCGACTCAACACAGCGCGGTGTTCAGCAGCAGTCACTCTTGTGTTCGTGCCTCGTATTACCTTTTGCGGAAAGTGGATACTGAAATAGTTTCGCCGTCGGACGTTTGGTGTTCAAATCTTCTTTAACTTACAAACTCAACATGGAGAATGAGAACAAATACCTCCCGCAGCTGCTGGCGGAACGCGACAGCCTGGACGCGTCGTTCACGCACGCCATGAAACTTCTATCAGCAGGTAAACGCAGTTCTTTTTGTGAAAACGAAAGAGAAGAGTCGTGAAAATGTAAGCCGGGAACTTTTGTGGTGTATATAAATCGTAGTTTTATTTAGAGGAAGGGTTGGGAATCTACTGTAGTCGTTCGCGGGACGCAGGGTGACCGTTACAAAGTCTCGTTTCAGCGCTAGGGGGTTCGTGTACTTAGCTCGAGCCAGGCACGTGTTACCGAAGCCATTTTCCCTATGTAGTTAATGCTTTTTCGGAGGGGTGAACTCCACTTTTACTGGATGAAATCGTTTCTTTGTACCCTTTTCCATTGTGTGCGCTCGAAAACCGTAGTGCTGTAGAGTTTTACCCCCATCACCCCCCGGGCAGCAGTCCCATTTCCGCTCCAGTACCGCGTTTGAGCAGCGTGCTGGATTGGGTTTAACCGCCGGGCGTTCATCGAAGTGGAAACTTTTGGAGCAGATTGTGTTTTATACAACTTTAAGAAAGCAAATTAGTCTTTTAATGTTTTAAAATGCAATTTAAAATTTCAAAAGACACACAAAAAAGACCGAGTCGTGTTAGAATTGATTGTGAATTAATAATTTTTAAAAACAAAAATTTACCGCCCGTTTGTGTGTGTTTGTGAGAATGGCTCTGTATCTAAGGGGGACAACGTGGCGTTTCTTTGTACGCGTCGAGTCTCAGCCTACATGCACTTACCGTGTTAGTCTAGACTGAAAGATCTGGAAAGCTTCGGATGAAATCGTCCAAGTCTGATCGAATGAAATTGAAGACGGGTGAATGTCTTAAGTTTGAGATTTGTCGTAGTAATAAAAACCATGTTCCGGACCATATGTGCCTTCAGTGTGGGAAGTGTTGCATCTGGAGATTAAATGGGTTTTTTGGTGTAGGAAATGTCTTTTTCTTGGCCTCGTTTCACCACATGTCTTATATCATCAGCCTAGTGGGAGTTTAACTGTATCTTGTGGTTTAGATTAGCAGATCAGTTCCTTAAGTTACCTTTGCAGAGGCATGTAAATGTTCGTTGTTTAGCACCAGACTTGCAGTGAAAAGCCTTTTAAAAAGCCAAGTCTATTGATTGATGGCGTTTCCTGCCAGTGTCTTTGAGGCAAGCACTTTTCTTTGCAACCTGAAGCAAACACTTAAATCTCTGAAGTACATTTGCAGTTGATGTAAAATGACCTGGGAAAATTCCAGGCCTGTAAACATAAATTTCTAATCCAGATCGTCAAGGAGGGAAATGTAACCATGTGCTACTCATTTTTAAGGTTTAAACCTTGATTCTTAACACTTGTCTCAACCTGTGTGCAAATGTTTCTAGTGATTTTGTTTTGTAATGCATGTAATAGCTGGTTAAGTATCTCTAATTTTAGTTTTAAATCTTCAAATCTAATGCTATCTTTTGTGCCTTTTAGAAATCGAGAAGGTTGAGAAGGGAGAGACCGATAAGGATGCAGAAAGCTACCTGGACCTCTTTACCCAGAAAAACATCAAACTGAAGGAAAGGGTTCTCATTCCAGTCAAACAGTACCCTAAGGTGAGCGTCACTGTGGTATTCAGGAACACGCATGCTGTGCCGGTTTCCCCGATTACATGTGCGCTGCTCCAGATCTGGTGTTGAATGAATGTGTAACACCTCAATGGAAGCAAAGGTCACCTGAGGATTCTTGGGAGGAACAAAAAATTTAAAAGAAAAGTAGAACTTATTTTAGGGCAAGAATTGCATTCGTTTTGGAAAGAGCTATTAAAGAGCAAAAATAGTAGGTCTTGACTCACCAAAGGCATATTTTGACAATTTAACAAACCTTTGTTTGTTAAAACCTGTGAAAAGCCTGTAATCTGTCATGAAGAAGCTTAAGATGTTTTCTAAATTTAATTTTTTTTTTTTTTTGGTATGCCAGAGGCAATCGGACCGCTTGATTGAGTCTTCTATTGTTTTACAGTGCATAGCTGTGTTTTTCTTTGACCTTGCATGTTTATTTTTTAAAGTTTGCTTGCTAGATCAGTTGAGACTGGCTGAACTTAATGTTTTATTTTGCTCCTTCCCAGAAAGTATTACGTGGATATCCGATTGGTATACGAGTTTTGCATGAGTGATTATGTTGCTCAAGTCCAATTTAAAGTGCTGTTTCTCTTTAGGACTGCTTGTTATATTAGGCTTTTGATTAAAAATGAGGATGTGCATCTTAAGTTTTATCTTTGTGCGGATACTGTGTCTTAGAGGCAGCAAATTATGTTAGAACTTTGCTTATGACTTGATTCACACCTGTCAGCTGCACACAAATGTATTTCACAGCAGACTCGTAGATTCTCCCTGCTGTTACTTTGATTTTAAGTATTGGACTTTACCTCTTTGTGCTTTTTCCAGAGTGCCACTTCTCTTTGGTTTTGTGCGAAGGAACAGATGTTTTGTTGTCTCCTGAGTGTTATTTTCCTCCCATTTTAGCCGAGTGTCCTCATGCGTGTGTTCCCAGACTGCCTAATGTTACCCCTTGCTTTGGTGTCGAGCGGTGCACGACTCTGGCCTTTGATCTCTTTGCACTCCATTTAATTTTGTCCTGTGCAGGAAGATCAAAACTATTGAGTTTTTAGTCCTTGAAAACAAGTTCACTCAGGCTAAGTGAGGCGCTGTAGATTTCTTCAAACGCTGTGAGTTTAATATTTAATTTTCTGTTGCTTTGTGCAGTTTAACTTTGTTGGGAAGATCCTTGGACCGCAGGGGAACACCATCAAGAGACTGCAGGAGGAGACTGGCGCTAAGATCTCTGTGCTGGGGAAAGGATCCATGAGGGACAAAACCAAGGTAAAGTGTTATTGAGGTTCTTTTATAAAAAGTTTGAATGATTGTTATAAGAATGACTAATACCAGGGGCACCTCACTTCTGTTGCTGGATTTCTAAGATGGCTCTAAAGGAATAAAAAGATGACTCTAGGATGTCTTGCTGTGTGAATGAAGGTTAAATGACAAACTAAGGGTAAACTTGATCTGCTAAACTGCTTTGTGTTTTTCAGGAGGAAGGCTTGAGGAAAAGTGGAGAGCCAAAGTATGCACACTTGTCCATGGAGCTTCATGTGTTTATCGAGGTGTTTGCTCCCGTTCCTGAGGCGTATGTGCGCATGGCTCATGCCATGGAGGAGATCAAAAAGTTCTTGTTCCCTGTAAGTATTCAGAAATCTGCTGTAGATTCAAAAAGGGCAGCCCAGAAATCTCATTCATTGCAGTCAAATGCTGATATTGTGTTTTGTCTAAGCTTTTTCTGTTTATAGTGCTGTGATTTATGAATTCCAAATGGGCTATTGTTTAAGTCCAAACCGCCTGCGTTGTTGGATTGTAACTCCACTTGCTCTGCCTGTGGCAGCAGATTAATATTTAATCTGATAAATCGGTTGTTTTCAAGCTCACTCCTGTGTCTAAACTCTGTGACTGAAAGGTTTCGCTACACAGTGTGTTTTTCCTCTGTAAATGACTTAAACCTTTATGTACTGTGCCTCATATGTGAGCTATGCAAGTCTAGGTTTCTCACAGCTATGTGCCTGTCTCACAGGACATGATGGATGAAATTTGCCAGGAGCAGTTCATGGAGATGAAGTTCTTAAACGGTGGTCAGGAACATGCGGGCAGAGGCCGAGGAGGGCCACCCATCAGAGGCCGTGGAGGTCTTCCTCCTCCTGGAGTACCCAGGTACCCACACTAATGCATGCACCTTTTAAATAGATTAACTGTGAATTTTTCTTAGATTGTGCTTTAAAACTAGTATTAATGCGCACTTTATCTTTGCAGGGGTCGTGGTATGCCCCCACGTGGTGGTCGTGGTGGACCTCCTCGAGGTGGAGCCACAAGGGGAGCTCCTGCAGGTAGAGGTGGACCAGCTGCCCAGCCGCCCAGAGGAGCAGCCTCCAACCGCGCCCGTCCACCAGCCCCTGCATCTCAGCGGATGCCTCCTCCACCACCCCCGCATGCTCCGACCCAAGAATCATATGAAGAATATGTATGTTTCTTTATTAGATGTTATGGTCCCACATTATATTAAGTGGCCTTAACTACTATGTACTTGCCTCAAAAAAAAAATAAGTACAATGTACTTAATGTGGTCATATTGTGTTGCAAAACACTTTTGCTGCTATTGAGGTGGGATAGAGGTAAGATTAGGGAGAGGTTTGGTGATATGGGTGGGTTAAGGTGTAAGGGATGGGTCAACAGTGTAATTATAAATGTAATTACAGATGTAATTACATGCAGGTATTTTTTAAACTTTAATTACAGATTTAAGTACATGCAGGTATTTTAAAAATCTAAGTACAATGTAAATACGTGTATGTACACACTAAGTGCATTGTATCAAATGATTACTTTCAGTGTAAGTATTTAGTAGTTAAGGCCACTTAATATAAAGTGGGGCCGATATTACTAATGCACTAATATCTTCAAAGTTTCTGCTTTTGTAGATTGATTCATTTTTTTTTTTTTTTTTTTTTTTTTTTTTTTTTTTTTTTTTTNATGCACTAATATCTTCAAAGTTTCTGCTTTTGTAGATTGATTCATTTTTTTTTTTTTTTTTTTTTTTTTTTTTTTCAGTCTTATGATGAGAGCTACACAGAGCCAGGCTACGAATCCTACGACAGCTACTACAGTCAGCCACAAGCGTAAGTTGATAGTACATATTATTACTGTTGGTTTGGAACTTAAGTCCAAGTTTCCTTAAAAAGATCAACTTTGCTTATAATTACTGTGGTTTATGGAGGCTTTTTTGGAAACACCCCGTGTCTTAAAAGCGCAATATTCTTGGCTTAGTATGTCATATTAGGAAATTCAGGCCAGGTTCTCTTGTGTAAGAGTTGCTTGTTTGAACAGTGTTTGTACTTGTATTTTATTTTTTATTTTTTTTTCAGGGAACCAGAGTACTATGACTATGGACATGGAGAGACACAGGAGGGCTATGAAAACTACGGTAAGTTTAGTTTACTGGTCTGACATGGGGTCATTTAATCCCCAATCTTTCATCTGCTGTTACTGATGGTTTCGAACACTTACTATAGTTACTTTAAGAGTGTGGACTTGTTCCATTTGATAAAGCTGGTGTTACTGAACAGAGCAGTTCCTGTTTTTCAAGATGGTTATGGAAGTATTGCTACCTGTTAGTCTTGATTAACTGATTTAATGTTATACTTGTATATTTGGAAATAAGGCCTGATACACAAGCTGTGTCCAAAATTGCATTGCTTTCATACTTCATACTCTTTTCATACTGTTAAAGAAGTGCTTTTTATTTAGAGTGAATATGGGTAGTATGAAATTTATCTACTTGGATGCAGCATGTAGTTTGATCCGTGGGAGTTTATTTTATACTTGTATTACAAGTGCCCTACCAGTAGTTTTTTTTTTTTTTGGATCCTTCTTGTACATTTGTGTTTATAACCATTCTAATACAGGCTTTCCTTGAGCGCTTGCCAAGGTAGATTTGGTCAGTAGTGTTTTTAAGGTGGGGGTTAGTGAAGCTCATTTACTAACACTGTAGCTCTTGGTGCTTGCTGTCGTTTTACCCACTTGCGCTGTGTTTGCTCCCACAGCTCAAGATGACTGGAATGGGACACAGCGCCCCGCTGGCGGTGGAAAAGCTCCCGTTCAGAGACAGACTAAGCCTGGGTTAAGGGAACACCCCTATGGACGATACTAAGTCTGATTAGTGGAACGTCACCCAACGCGTCGCCATGACAACTGTCTCCCATGGCAGCTCACGCTTTAAGCTACCCGACAAAAGTAATTGTCCGTTTGTTTTTGTTTTGTTTTTTTTTGGTTTTGTGTTTTTTACTCCGGACTTTTTTAAAGAAACTCGACAGAACGGCATTTGAATGCCCCAAGAATCCACATAACCTTTAGGAGGATTAGAGTTTAAACATGGCTGTTTTTTTGGTTTGATTTATTTCTGTTTTTTGTTTTTGCCAATATCTCTTCCTCTGCTCATACCTACCCTTGCTTTTTTGCATTTGTCGATGGTAAACGTTTTGTTCCAATGATTGGAAACAGTATTTAGCTGAAAGGTAAAGCCTAACAACTGTACAGCCACTTTTTATGTGTCTCAGGACGCCACTTTAATTTGTGTTACCTTAAAAACTCTGCTGAGGTGCAGTTGCAGATTCCCATGTAGGCTACATTTCAAAATTCTGTTTAATACTAGCATATCAAAAAGACCCTAAACGTAATGTCTGTTTTGTAATAAGGAGTATAAATTACTGAAATGCAAAATGTCTTTAATGGTATTTCCAACAGCTATTGGTTATTCCTCATTTGATTTAAATAGTCTTAAAAGCTGTAAATGTAGATTTAGGCCTCAATATTTTTCCTTGTACCTTTTAGAGTTTTGAAATATAGCCCAATTAGACGCTGTTGAGATGGAATGTCCTCAAATCCTTAATTTGTTAAAATAAGATGTTACTCTTCAAAACTGTTCTGTAGAATAACCCATGTTTGGCTACTTATGTTTAAAAGGAAAAAAAAAAAAAAGTCAGATTATCATGGATGACACCATGCTATATAAACTGCATGCACAAACTGCTTTAAAGGATTTGGACAACGATCTCCACAAGGGTCATCTCTTTCTTATGTAAAGGGATACTGCAGCTAAAACCGACTCTATTGTACATAATTTAAAAAAGGAAAAAGAGGAAAAAAACAACCCACATCCAAACTGTACTTTACTGCCATTTAGTATTTGTATCCTCTCCATAAAATGCAGAATGACATGTGTAAGCTTGCCTAAATAGGTAACTAAATCTGTCCAAAACATGTTTTGCAGCAGATGTCAATAAAGCCTAGTTTGTTTTTTATGAAACTTTAACCTGGTTTATTTTTCTTTGTCTTCATAAAATCTGAAATGGCCTTTTAAATAACTCCTAACCTTCGGTTCCAACCTTTCTTCCTCTTCAAAAACAGATTTTAAATTTAAAACAATGCATGTAGTCTGAAGACGTAAACTACACTAAAGGAGTCTGTTTAAAGTGTTTGATTTGACAATTAAAAGCACACCTTTAATGTTTCTCTCTCTTTTTATACTTAAAAAGGACCCTAGAGGTAAGACCTGTGCTCTTTAAAATAACCTGGATAGCTTCCTAATGTCTATAGAGAGAACTAAAGCATTCGATGCTTGGGTATGTATTAAACTTTTCTTGAATGACATTTTATTTTTGGTCTCACTCAGAATGGGAAATGTATTACAGCCTGAAATAATTTGAATTTAAAAGTTACGTTATGCAGGGGCCACATTTGTCAAGACTGATGCAAAGACAAGTTGGCTGCTTTTAGTAAAGAGGACAGGAGAGGACTGTTAAACTTTAAGTGCAGCATTGTAAAGGTAACCCTAACCCTAAATTTGTAAGTGACTAGTGTTACATTTATATACTTTAAAACTGTTTGGTAACAGCGTGCAATGATTTAAAAGATTCAATCGTTTAAAAATAAAAGTAAAGTGGAAGAAAAAAAATGTACAAACACGCAGTAATAGATTTTGCTTATAATAATATTTCTGTACTAACATTCTAGAGCAGAATTATAATGCAACTCATGCTAAAAGTGCTCAGTGTCAAATCTAGATCCATCTATGTTTGTAATGCTGCTCCTGTTTTTTTTCTTTTGCGATTTAATTGTTTAATGTATTGGAAAACTCAAATGTCCTACCTGACAAAGTTACCTGGAAAAGCTTGAGTTGCATGACTCAAACTTGGCAGATTGCATGAGCTTCCTCAATACAATATAGTTTATCATAGCAATGTTTGGTTGTCCGCTCATAGCGTTCTCTCTTCCCTAGGTTGCGATGCCTAGCAATTCCTGGAAATGGAACGTTTAATCGAGATTGTCAGACCTCTCCACAGGTCAGTTATCTTTTCCACTGAAACTGCAAACATGCATCAATGCTCGTCCATTAAAAAAAAAAAGTTATGTTACTTTTAATGGTTTGTTCGCTGTAGTTTTAGTCCATCTTAATTCTGATGAGTCAAAGCTTTCCAAATGTGCATGTTCTGCAAGAAGCACTAAATGGCATAAAGTTGCACTGCCCTAATGGGCTTGCTTCCGGTTTCCACTATATACTCGGCTCTGTAATTACTGGTAGCTCCTTTGGCTTAATGTGATGAATGGACTCATCACAGAAGATGATTCAGATGTCTCAAAGTTGTGTGTGTGTGTGTGTGTGCTCCTCCCTCTTGCTTGCTTTGCTGACTGACTTGCAATTCTTCTACAGGAAAAGACAAGTGTGTGTTCGCAGCGTAAGAGCAATCTTACCTTTGAACACGAGCTGCCTTTAAGGAACCATCGACAGTCTGACTGAACAGCTTCTGAACGGTGTGGAATGGCAGAAATCGATGGTCCTGTCGGTTAAAGTTTGAACCAGCAACCTCTTAATGGGTTAACGCGGAAAGTTCTTGGTGCTGTGTATATTGGCTCTCCAGTCGTAATGCAAGGTCATTTTCTCTGTACTGAAAGTTTCCCTTTACAGTTCACCTCATCAAGTGCTTTCTAAGCACACTTTACTTTAAATGTTCATCCTTAAATTGACTACTTCTGCTCATGTTGGCCAAGAAATCATTTTAACAAGCTCGAAAAATTCTGTCCAGGCTCTCCAGACGTCTACCTCAGACAATACTCCAGTGCTTTATTCTGCAAGACAAGCATGTCTTCCCCAGTTCCTCGCTCGGAGGAACGTACATGCTAATTTGGAGCTGTCCGGCCCCTATCTCTTAGCACAGACTTTGTCCTTTAATTGCCATGGTAATTTCCATCGTGCTCTTGAGTAGATATGTTTGAATGGGCTTACGCTGCCGGAGCGCTCTCGCAGTTTGTATGAATCTCAAATGCGTCTGTTGAACCAAGCACAAAAAGCTCCGGGGGTTTGCAGCATAGCGTAACGGTTGATCTAAATCATACTAACAATTTTACCTTCTGGATAAAGGTCTTTCTTGCCCTAATTGAGAGCTTTCCATAATTCTTTGTTTTCTAATCCTTGCCGTGTTTGGCACAGTGCATGTGTAGGTGTAGCTGTCAGTATCTTCCATCTCTTGCTCATTTCCCCCCGCCCTCCAGCACGCATAGGACTTGAGCCCGTCATTCTGACCAATTACCGCCGCTGACAGCGTGTTCGTCCCCCCGCGGAGCCACCACTGGTTGCCGACTCTCTAACAGGACTAATGCCTTATTGCATTAGAGACAAATCAGTCCTGGGCACAGATTTTTAATAAGCATCAGCCACCGCTCAAGTGCCATCGAACAATTGGAAATGGGTGTGCGTGGGTAGGAGGTTGACCGATGCGTATGCAGGCTTCAACGTAATGAGAAATTGCAAAAGCAGATAATGGAAATATTTAATTCATTTCCCAGACAGATGCTTAGGGGGGTAAAGAAAACCAGTCTCAAGGAGGAAGAACAGTATAAACTCACTGTGTACACTTAATGGGTCTTTGTTTACACGGTCATATCTGTTTGCGGCGGACATGCGTGGCCTGCAGCTGATGGGGAAATGTCTCTGGGGTAATGTGCAAGGCATGCGTGACGGTCTGAAACCGGGGGATTGTGGCTTGGCAGCTCTTTCCTCCTTAACACTCATTGTGCATGCTGAAAACAGGAAGCATGGCTTTGCGAATGCAAATGAAACACTTGCACCACTGACTGTCTGTCTTCCTGCATGGCTATTTTGCTAGTTTCACACCTAACCAGTACACACTCTCCAGGGAGTCAGGGTTTTGAGTGCACAGGGAGGAGTTGTGACGGTTTCTGGCTCGTGTCCTGGAGAACAGTGGCTGCTGGCCACCTCCTTCAGTGTGAAATGCTGGTAATAACTAAGCCTCCTAAAGGTCTTTCTCAATGTGCTGTGATGAAAATGAATTGAATCCATCCATGTGGAATCTGGCTTGAGTAATCCGTAGCCCTCCAGGACTAAGAGTTGGACACCTTCACCCTTGGCTGTGGTTGAAGTTACATTCCATAGCATGTTTTCCAACATCCACATAAGCAGTCGCACCTAACACAATGTCGGAAAACCATGGGAATTGCTTGGGATTAGTGATGAAATTCAAGTGCCAGGAGTCTGTATTATTTTGTTTTCCTAAGGAGATTGATTTGAGCTTATTAAAGTGCCTGTCTTTCAGCATAGCTGTTGGCCTTATCTTGGTAGAAGCAAACTAAAGCCTTTGGAGTCAGAGAAACCATTCTGTGACTTAGGGGAGCGGACAGAATTTTTCTTTATGTTTGAAAGTCATTCAAACTTGCTTGGAAGTCTGTGCATCCAACAGCACTCTCACACAGCCTGCATATTACGTATCACTACAAAGAGAATACGTAACTTCACAGATGTTTTAACTTGTTTTGTAATGTCAAAAATAAAAAAAACTCAATTCAAGAAGTGGCTCCTACGTGTCTCTTTCGAAGCTTATGTCTTCATGTCTCTTGATCGCTTGTTCTCCTCAGGGTTTCAGAATGCGACTACAATGGACTCAAATACAACAATGTTCCACAGTAAAATAAATGGGTATATAATGTAACTTGTTGAATGTTTAAAGAATGAATGCACTCAATCAGCTACTGTCCTTATTGAATGGTACTGTAATTTGACATGTTTCGTTTTAGGTGTTGGTGGCTCCCTTTTCTTTTGTTTTTAGCCACAAAACTTTTGTTAAAACAAAGGTCTCCAGCCCTGTTTCCGGAGACCCACTGGCCTGCAGAATTTAGCTTCAATCCTATTCAAATACATCTGAAATGGCTAATCATGGTCTTCAGGATCACTCAAATCACAGTGAGGTGTTGAAGTAGGTTGCAAGTAGACTTTGCAGGTTGGTGGGGCTGTATCCAAAACCACATGCTTATACAAGGGGTGCCCAGTTTTGCTCCTGGAAGGAGCAACCCCAATTAAACACACCTGAACCAGCTAATCAAGGTCGTCAGGATCACTTGAATATCTCAGGCAGGTGTGTTAAATCAGGTTGCAAATAAACTTTGCAGGATGGTGGGGCTGTATCTAAAACCATTCCCTATACAAGCGATATCCAGTCTTGCTCCTGGAGGGCCACTGTCCTGCAAAGTTTAGCTCCAGTTCCAAGGCATCTCCAAGGTCTTAATAGTACCTAGTATCTAGGCCAGGGGTGCCCGAACTCAGTTCTGGAGGGCCGGTGTCCTGCAGAGTTTAGCTCCAACTTGCCTCAACACACTTGCTGGGAAGCTTCTAGTATGCCTATTAAGAGCTTGATTAGCTGGTTCAGGTGTGTCTACTTGGGGTTGGAGCTAAGAACGGTCTCTGCAGGATTAAGTTTGGGCATCCCTGATCTACATTAGTCAACATTTGAAGTGGATCAAAACCTTTCATCAAAGTTGTCCTAAAACCAAAACAATACCCGTTCTTGTCTTACGACAACTTTGATTAACTTTTTTGATCCACTTCAAATGTTGATTACTGTACACCTAATGGACACTTCCAGGCAGGTGTGTTGAGGCAAGCTGGAGCTAAACTCTGCAGAACAGTGACCCAGGACTGAGTTTGGACACCCCTGCCCTATACCAGGGTTCTCCAACCCTGATCCTGGAGAGTTCAGCTCTAACCCAATCAAACACACCTGAAGCAGCTGATCAAGGTAATCAGTGCTACTTGATAATTATGGACAGGTGTGTTGGATCAGGGTTGGAGATCCCTGCCCTATATCCTCATTCAGAATCCCCTAGATCAGGACTGAGCAACTTCAGTGCTGGAGGGCCACTGTCCTGCAGACTTTAACTCCAACCCTAATCAAACACACCTGTACAAGCTAATCAATGTCTTCAAGATACTAGACAACTACAGGAAGGTATGTTTGATTAGGGTTGGAGCTAAACTCTGCAGGACAGTTTCCCTCCAAGACTGAAGTTTCCCAGCCCTGCCCTACATTACTCCACTAATATAGCCCCTTGAATGAAAACGATTGTGTTGGGCAATTGAGCTTTCTGGTAATACGATAAGAGTTCACGAGTGTTCTCTATCGTCCAGCCATAGAGTGTACACTGGTTGTACTCTTAGAAATTAGGTGCATTATGGGACTGAATGAGTGCACTCGATAATGTCCACAATGGTTTTGGGCAAAACTATGACTCAAAAAATGACTCTTCCTTTAAATAATTCACTATATAAAGTTATGGTGGTGATTTCAGACACAGCCTGTGTCTTCAGCGGGGTTGAAGACTTCTGATTTAAAGGAACATTTATGGTTAAGCTCTAAGCTTCTGTTGCACGTCGATTACCACAACAAAATCATGCTGGCTTATACCTCAGATTGTAAAATCAGCAGAAATGCATTTGCAGTGGAAGTCCATGAGGCAGCTGTTGTATGGATTCCCCATAGACTTCCATTGTAAGTGCAAGCAACATTCAGACAGTCTGTGTAATAACTACTTGTCCTGCTGGCTACTGTGCTGCACATGTTTTGAAACCAATGAGGATGAGTAAGACATGCATCATGTGGCCCTCATGAATAATTGAATACTCCCATTTAGCCTTGAATACTTTTAATGCGCAACAAGGATGTGCTTTCACGAGCCGGGCACTTAGAAAACTATGTTTAGATCAAACCTTGATGTAAGCGGGGTCTGTTGAGCGCTTGTGGTGTTTTTAATGGAATGTGTGTTTAATGCGAGTGCGCTCAGGTATCTGGTGCAACAGACGATAATCAATGAGACATGCAGGGCGCTACACAGCTTGAAGGGAAGTGGGCGCCGGTCTGCCCTTTGGCTGTGCTCAACAAGCATTAAGTTCTACAGAAAGTATAATGTCTTAAGGTGACTTCACACAATTGAAGGCTGCTCTATGTCTGCTCAAAATTCAGTATAAAGATGTAAAGCCTGGCTAATAAAAACTCACCTGTCTATAGCTTCCTACACTCTATAAAATGCTGTTTTTTATTTTATTTGTATTTGTTTACACAGATGCGGGGTTAAGCCTGCTGGGTCATTTAATTAGGTTGTTTTTTAAATATATATATTTTTTAACCCAAATGCTGGGTTCAGCTTGTTGGGTCATTTTATTGGGTTATTTTTTAATAGTTTTTTACCCAGGTTCTTTGGGAGTTTTTCTGCACTCTAACAAATCCTGTGTTATTATTATTATATTATTATTATTATTATTATTATTATTTTTAACCCAAATGTGGGGATCAGCTTGTTGGGTCATTTTATTGGGTTATTTAAAATTTTTTTTTACCAAGGTGCTGGGTGGTTTTTCTGTAACCAAGGCTGCTGGGTCATTTTTATTGGGTTATTAGATACTTTTTTTTTTTTTTTGCCCAACCTCCAGGTTGGGCCCATTTCTGATGAAATGACCCAGCTGCTGAGTTACAGTCAGAGCGCAGCCTTTTTGCTTCCTCTAAAGCAACAGTAAAAGCGAACAGAAGCCCATTAACGGTTTAGATTTTGCAGAGAATTAGCGCTATTTCTGTAAATTACAGTGATTACAGAGAACGTTTGAATACACTTAAACTAAAATGCTACTTTTAAATGTTACA
>JAHKKF010525817.1:0-21731 GCA_019740295.1 Labeo calbasu
GAGGAAAACATTTCAGGATTTTTCTCCATATAATGGACTGATATGGTGCCCCGATTTTGAACTTCCAAAATGCAGTTTAAATGCGGCTTCAAACAATCTCAAATGCGGTTGTAAACGATCCATTAAATGGAGAAAAATGCTGAAATGTTTTCCTTAAAAAAAACCAAAAAAACAAAAAAAAAAAACTAACTTTCTTTACGACTGAAGAAAAAAAAGACATGAACATCTTGGATGACAAGGGGGTAAGTACATTATATGTGAATCTTTGTTTTGGAAGTGGACTTCTCCTTTAATTGTCTCCCTCTCTACTGTGTTCCGTCTGTCTGACATGCGTGCGTGTGCCCACCGCACAGGCGCTCATTCAGTGGAGATTTAAAGTTAGCACAGACTGTCAGGACAGATCTTTATGTAAAAATGGAAATGCTTGCCTGAATTTGTGACATTTACAGACAAGGATATGACCATAAAGGGAACGTTTTTGCATGGAGAATGCACACACATCTGTGCCTGATAGGGCAAGCCATTTTGCTAATGCATTAGCTTAAAGCTTAAAATAAAGAATTCTCATGTTTTGGGCACGTATCTCTCCCGCAGCATCTCTTTCTGTTTCTTTCACTATTGTTGGATGCATTTCGTCCATAGAAATGCGTTAATCAGTGCTGTAATTTGATGCGACTGACTGAAGTTGTACGTGCACTGTGGGCAGACCCGACTAATCGATAATGAGAATTGTTGTCTGTGATTTTCATTATCGATAATAATCGATTCTGTCGATTAGTTGTTGCAGCCCTAGTTGAATTACTCTAAATATGACTAATAACTACATTTCTCAATAATGAATATTAAGAAATGTAAAGGTGTTTTTTTTTTTTTTTTTTTAAATATCAGAGGACGCTTGCTGTAAAACTTTGCTGTTAAAGGATTAGTTCACTTCCAGAATAAAAATGTCCTGAAAATTTACTCACCCCGTTGTCATCCAAGATGTTCATGTCTTTCTTTCTTCAGTTAAAAAGAAATTAAGGTTTTTGAGGAAAACATTCCAGAATTTTTCTGCATATAGTGGACTTCAATGGGAACTAATGGGTTGAAGGTCCAAATTGCAGTTTCAATGTAGCTTCAAAGGGCTCTACATGATCCCAGCCAAGAAATAAGGGTCTTATCTGGCGAAACGATCCGACATTTTCAAAAAATAACCAGACGAAGAACTAGCCGCGTGTGACCTTTTACAGTGTGGTTATGTAATGTGTGAAGTCGAGTTAGTGCAAGGTGAGCATTTGTGGTTAAGAAGTATACACTTTACTTTTTTTTTTTTTTTTTCTTCCCTTTTTCAAAAATGATGCCAGATAAGACCCTTTTTCCTCTGCTGAGATCACGTAGAGCCCTTTGAAGCTGAATTAAAACTGCAATTTGGACCTTCAACCCATTGGTTTCCATTGAAGTCCACTATATGGAGAAAAATCCTGGAATGTTTTATTCAAAAACCTTAATTTCTTTTTGACTGAAGAAAGAAAGACATGAACATCTTGGATGACACGGGGGTGAGTAATTTATCAGATTTCTATTCTGGAAGTGAACTAATCCTTTAATCTTTGTGTTTCATCGTGTTATGATTAGACATGAGAAGAGACGTTCGTAATGCAGGATCTTCTTTATAGATCAAAGATGTTCAGTTCCTTTTGCTTTCTTCACAGGTGGAAAGGGATCAAACCAACCGTCGCCATTCTCTCGCGAGGAATTTCCCACCCTGCAGGCGGCTGGAGACCAGGACAAAGTTGGCAAAGAACAGGCCACTGCAGATCAGTGGTATGGGCCAGGACCAAGCCTCCGCCCCCAAAGTAAGCATGATAGCCCTTCTCTTATTTTATGCGGTATTCACATTATATTTGTTACCTTCTAGTGCTTCTGATTCGTATTGGGTCGGTGTGCTTAGCATTCTTTCAATAAATAATTTGTTGCTTTCTGTTCCAGACGTAACAAGCTGGCGGGATGGTGGGGGCCGGGCATTGGCACCCACCCTGGCTGGGGAGGCAGTTGCGGAGGGCGGTGCTGGGGGAGCTATGGTGATGGAGGGTGCTGCTGGGGCCCCTCACATCCCACAGCAGAATGCATCTTCTCATGGGCCGCCTAGAACTTCCCCAACCGGCAACCCCGCACTTCCCCTCCCCCAGCCACCCATTGGCCCGCAGTTCCAGGCTTACAGAGGCATCATGCCTCCCTTCGTAAGTTTTGCAACATTTTCATTTTGGCCCATCTGTCGTAGTAGTGTCTAAAATTATGATTGATTGGTTCAGTGCATTCATGGCCTCTCTGGATGTTTTTCTCTAGATGTATCCACCATACCTGCCCTTCCCACCCCCTTATGGTCCACAGGGACCTTACAGGTACCCACCCCCAAATGAGGCCCCTAGGTAAGAATATTTCTATGCGTTCAGTTGAGTAGACAATCATCTAGTAATATTTATTTCCACAGTTGTTTGGCTTTCCTAACCACCTTCTGACGACTTCTTGCCAGGTTTTCTCGGTCCCAGGGTGGAGTAGGGCCAGAAGGGCGGCCCCCTGGAGGCCCCCGGGGTGAAGTGGTAAAACGCCCATCCATCCTTAAACAGGATGACCTGAAGGAGCTGGATGAGCTGGACCATGATGGAGATGAGGGCTGGGCTGGTAAGAGGAAAGCTTTCAATTACATTGGCACATTAGAATGGAGTAATTGGGTACCTTGCCTATAAGGAGACTGTTTTTTTGTGGTTGACAGTGGCAAATGTTGCTTTGTTTTTAGGAGCACAGGAGGAAATAGACTACTCCGCAAAGTTGAAGTTCAGCGATGATGAAGGAGAGGATGATGGGGAAGAGGAACGGACTGAAAACAAAAATGGAACCCGGTAAGCATTTCTGAAATGTTTTCCTTTTGGTTGATTAATTATGGTTAATTACAGGGTTCATACAAGGTGTTTAAAGTCCTTGAAGTACTTGAATTTGACCTTTAAAGCAAAGCCTGGAAAACCCTAGAAAATAGCAATATTTCTGAAGAGGTACTGGAAAAGTTCTTAAATTATTCAGACTGTATTTATACAATAAGTGTTTAATTTTTTTCAATAAGCACATATCTTTTTGCTCATTTCGCTTGGTTCTTGAATCTATTGGTTCTTGAATCTATATTCAGATCGGGACTTCAGAGCATGGATTGCGAATCATTTCATTTAAATCAGAACTTCGGAGCGGGTTTGCAAATCTTTTTCTTTAGATTTCAACTTCGGAACATGAATCATTTGATTCAGATTGGGACTTCGGAGCTCATATCGTGAATCTTTTGATATAGATCGGAACGGGTTTATGAATCATTTTGTGAATTGAATGATTCAAATCAAAGATTCGAAGTGAAATGATTCACGATCCACGTTCCGAGTTCTGATCTGAAATGGTTTGCATATTCAGATCGGAACTTCAAAGCATGGATCACGAATCATTTAATTTAAAACAGAACTTGGTTCTGTTCGTAAATCTTGGTTCGTAAATCTTTGCTTTAGATCTGAACTTAGGAGTGCGGATCACAAATCATTTGATTGAGTTTGTGACTTCAAAGCACGTATGGTGAATCCTTTGTTTCAGATCAGGATTTCGGGGTGATTTTGCAAAATTTGTTTTTGAGAGTTTTTTTTCTTAAACAGTAGAAAACATCAACTGTGCATATGCTTCACTTTACTTTTGGTATTTTGTTATTGGTATATTTTTATTTATCTATTTGTCTTTTTAGAATTTGAAAGAAAAGACATTATTTGATTTGTGAGGACTCTGATTGAAATCCTTGAAAATCAAAGTAGTATTGCTTGAAAAGTCCTTGAAAGTCCTGGAATTTCATTTTACAGTGTCTGTACGCACCCTGTAATTAAAGTTATTTTTAAACGCTTTGCGTTTATATTCTGTAACAGGGAGTCAAGGGAGCAGCAGAGATCCCAAGATGGACCTGCACCTGTGTCACGTTCCCGGGCATCCGACAGTGGAGGGGATTCACGCCGCACCCCTCCTTCCTCTGCTGAAGATGGCTCCGCGTCCCCCTCCAGCAAGCCAGGCTGGGCCGAGGAGGGTGCAAGCAGCTGGAGCACTCAAGCAAATGCAGGATCTTATCAGGTATGAATCTCATCTCCCTATCCAGGTGCAAGTCCACGGTACCACTGGCCTTTTGCCAAATAATGTGCAGTCACTGTGAGGACAGGAACATGCTTGTGGTGTTTCCTGGATGACTCGCTGATTGATACATGTACCCCTATGCAGGGGCGTAGACCTGGACTAGGTGGCCCAAGGGAGCAGCCCTCCCCCCCACCAGGTCCGCTTCTTGGACAAGGGCCCTACTCCTACTACCGCCAGGTACATGGGGAAGAGTCCAAGAAATAGGACGGATACGACATGAAGCACTAGCAAAAGCCTGTTGGTGATAATGGAGATTGTGGTCGTATTGGTGAACTTTACTTAATAACCCGCCTTCTGTCAACAGGACCGGCCTTCGAACCAGTCGCCAGTCTCAGGCCCCATCCTAGCCCCCCAGAAGCCCAGTGGTGCCCAGGCACAGCAGCAGGCGGGGGCATTGCCTGGTGGGCCGACCCCTCCTCCCTCCAACACCCTGCATCCCCAGCAACAGGGTGAGGATGAGGATGAGACGTGGCGGCAACGGAGGAAGCAGTCGTCCACCGAGATCTCTGCTGCAGTAGAGCGTGCCCGTCGGAGGCGTGAAGAGGAGGAGCGGAGGATGCAGGAGGAGCGCCGTGCTGCATGTGCAGAGAAGCTGAAAAGACTTGATGAAAAACAGCAGCAGCAACAGACTATAAAACCCAGCAGCCCCAGTGATGCTCCGACCAACAGTCCAAGTCCTTCCTTGTCTGCACCTGGTTCATCTCCCAGTGTCAGTCAGCCACCATCACCCTGTGTGGACACTGAAGAACCTCCTCTATCATCCGCTCAGGGAAGCGGCGCAACGCTAGGGTTGAATGTTAATAACAGACAGCGGGCTGGCAGTAACAGCAGCCATGACTCTAACACTGGTTAGTTTTCCAGAAATAGTTACAATGGAGCATGTGTAGTGTTTTTGTTTGAATGGGCAATCTATTTCTTTATCGTTCTGACACTTGGTGAACTTTTCTTGGTGAATTTGTATTTGTTTTCAATCATTTTAAATGTATTATGTAAGATTGTATGATTTCCTCTTCCTTCAGAGTCTCAGCAGGCTCTGCAGCCTCAACCCATCCAGCATCCACAAACCCTGGATGTCCCAGTGCCTGGTGATGCCAAGGAGGAACCTGTGGTGCATATCCGCAGTAGAGGTGGAGAAGACGCAGTGAAGGTGGTTGAAAATGTCGGTGGAACAGGGCGGCAAGGAAGTGGTCCATCTGGGCAGGGCTTTTCCAAGTATCAAAAATCACTTCCTCCTCGTTTTCAGAGGCAACAACAGGTTTGTTTTGTCTTGGATGTTTTGTCTCTAAATATGGAAAAAGTCATATCTGTTAATCAATGTATATTATAAACATGACTCTTAACAGTTAGTGTTTTGATTGATGTATTAAACGCATTATATCCCAGAAACAGTTCACAGTCCTTACTTTCATAGAGGAGTTTGTTAATTCATCTGTATCATTTGTGGACAGGAGCAACTTCTCAAACAGCAGCAGCAGTGGCAGCAGCAGCAGCAACATAACCAGGTTGCCCAAAATCAGCTCCAGTCCCAGCCTCAGAATCAGCAGGGCCCGTCTCCAGGTGCCACACCACAGTCTGGGCCCAAACAGCCAACCCTTTACCCTCCTGGCTCAATGGGACGTCCTCCACCTCTGCCTATGAACTTTGATCCCCGTTGGATGATGATGCCCTACATGGACCCCCGAATAATGCAGGGACGTCCCCCACCCATGGACTACTACACTCCCAGCATGCATCCTTCTGGTTAGTAAATAACTTAGATCAACTGTGAATATTAGTCAGTCTTGTTGTCCAGAAATAATGGGAGCTTTTATGTTTCAGGGATGATGAGTCGAGAGCGTTCTGATTCAGGTGGCTCTGGGTCAGATCCGTTTGATAGGCAGCAGCATGGTGCACCCCCTCATCCACATCGTGGCACACCTCCAATGGATCCCAAACTGGCTTGGGGATCAGATGTGTTTCCAGGGGGTACTGAGGGTCGAGGTCTAAGCTCCCCACTACGGCAGAAAGCTGTCGAGGAAGAGGAGGCTGGCAAAGGTCAAAGGTATAAAGTTATTTCACACATTTTTTTATATTGTTTCTATTAAAAATCTTTATTCCAGATTTCGTTAATTTGTTTCAGAATCATGACACGTTTTTCTTTTTTAATGCTTCTAGAAGTGACACTCCTCCAGTACTTTTGCGGGAGGGAGGCACAGCTCCCATTCAGCCGCCCAGCTCTCCATCTGGCTCATCCAACCAAACCCCACCACCTCTTGGGATTCAAGTTGGGGGCCAAGGTGCTAGCCACCACGCCCATCATCAGCCCTTTATGGGTGGGCGAGGAGGTTACAGTAGCTACCCTGACAATGGATCCAGAATGGGCTCCCACATGCAGCAAAGGGCCAGCAGTGGAGGGACACTGCATGGTTTTGGCCATCAGGAGGGTAGCCAACAGAGCCAAATCTGGGGGACTCCTCATCCCCATTATGATCGTAATGGCCGTTCTGACCACCCGGCCTTGGAGACTAACTCGCATCTCCAGCACCACGGCCCTCCTGCTCACCCCCCTCATTTCTCTCTTCATCCTCATAAGCAAGAGAATGGCAGAGAGCGAGATAAAGGGGGGGAGCCAAAAAAGAGTGACCCTTCACCTCCACTCCATCAGTTGTCCCTTTCCCCTTCCTGTTCATCCTCATCATCTTCCTCAGCTAGAGAAGATGGTAGTGGAAAACAGTCCTTACATAATCAGGTCATACCACCAATTGAGCATGATACTGGACCTGCTCATGCTTCAGGAAGGAAACAGGAGAAGATGGGAAATGCGCAAAATCAGCCCCCACAGCATTCTGTGCAGCAGCACCACCCTAAAGCCAACCCTCGCAGTCGTGAGCACAAAACTGAGACACACTGGGGCCCGAGGCCTGGTAGCAATAGCGCGAGTGGGGGCTCAACCCATAACAGAAAGGCTCCGGGCTCTGGAATGAGTGGAAATACTGAAGAATCCGCAAATCAGGGGCCTGAGAGCAAATCCTTTGCTCAGTCAGATGGCACCACATCCAAGCGGGCAGGTCCTATTAAGAGACCCGTACTTAAAGAGATGAAAAGAGAGGGTGGTGAAGGAGGAGGAGAAAAGACCACTGGAGGCTCTGGTAAAGATAAAGAACAAGATGCTAGCCAGACCGCAGCCAAACAAGAACAGGCCTCCGGTGCTCAAGCCTCCTCAGCACTTGGTGGGAAAGATGATGCAGCCTCAACAAATAAACCCAGAACTGGTGGAAAGGAGCGAGGCAACGCTGGGGGTACAGGTAAAGGATCCAAAAATGGAGAAAGCTCCATCCAGAATTCTGGCTCTTCAGCTCCACAGTCCAGGAGGGAAAGAGAACATTCTGCTGAACGAGGGAGTACAACATACCATGCATCTTCATCTAGAGGAAGCCGATCCAACCGTGGCCGAGGAGAGTTCTACGGCCGAGGCCGAGGCTACAGAGGCACTTACACTGGCAGTGCAGGTGGTGGCAGCCGTGGAAAAGCAGGTGGAAGAAGCAGCAGGGATTATCGATCCACTGCCAACAGTGGCTACCACCATGGACCTTCTAATCAAGAATACAAGCGAGAGGCATCATCTGGCAGCGGTAGACATGGACACGGGGGCTCTCAGCCAAATCCAGGACGAGCTAGGAACCGAAGTGAGACTCGAAGCGAAGGCTCTGAATATGAAGAGGTGCCAAAGAGGAGGAGACAACGGGGATCTGAAACTGGGAGCGAGAGTGCTGGTAGCGACCTTGTTCACTCTGACAAGGAAGACCGCAAACCGAACACCAAGACTGGCACCGTAGGAGAGAACCCTACAACAGGCCCTTCGTCGTCTTCAGCTCCAATCCGAAACTCCCAGACAAGAGTATTCACACCAAGGGGAGTGCCATCTAGACGTGGCAGAGGTGGTGGTGGTGGTGCTGGAGGAGGCCTCCATAGAAGCGGAGGCAGCGGAGGAGTGTCTGGTGGACATAGGTCTGGACCTGGCATTGCTTCTCATGGCTGGTCTGCAAAGTCTGCAACTGTGCGAAAGCAACAGACGTCCTCACAGCCATCCCCTCCTAAAGATTCAAGCCGTGGAGGCAATGGTGACAAGAAGAAAGCTGCAGAGCAGAATCAGTCTCAGAGTCAAAGTGCAAATCCCTCCGCACCCAATCCCTCTGTGCCTACTGCTGTCCAACAGGGGTCCGCTGAGAATGGAAGCGCTGGAGCCCCACTGTCCTCAAGTAATGCTCCGTCAAATTCCACTGGCACTCCTAACCAGACTCTTCCTCTGTCTGCCCCCGACGGACGAAGTTTCCCTAACAGGGGATTTGAGCGCCCCCCTCGTCGCAGACGCCACGGACGATCCCAGCATCAGCAGGACAAGCCTCCCAGATTCCGCAGACTTAAGCAAGAACGAGAGAACGCGGCCCGTATAAACGGAAGCAGTGGAATTATCGAAGTTGTAGGTGGACAACAGCAGCAGCCTGCTTCACCGTTGCAAGAAACCAATAGCACTCCCACCACAGCAGCTGCAAATGCAAACCACAGCGTGTCCGCAACTTCAAACAGTAATAATAACAGCAGCAACCTTGGGGGTGGAAACCAAAATTTCAATAGCCACCACCACCATCACTACCAGAGCAACTCCCAGTCGCACCCTCAACACCATCACAACCATAACCCAGCCGGTGGCGCCAAATCTCCAGATGTCTCTAACCAGAACTCTGATCAGGCCAACGAGGAATGGGAAACAGCCTCCGAAAGCAGCGACTTCACCGAGTTTCGAGAACGAGAGGCTGGAGGAGGCGGTAAACCCTATTCCTCCCACCACCATCACCACCACCACCATCCGTCGGGAAGAGGTGGTGGAGGCAGCGGTGGTGGCGAGAGGGAGATGACCGCTAAAGAATTGGCCACCAGCAAGAGAAGCTTCTCCAGTCAGCGCCCTGGAATGGAAAGGCAGAACAGAAGGGTTAATGCCGGTGGTGGTGGGGGTGGGGGTGGGGGTGGTGGAGGAAGAGGCCCCAGGGGTCCGCCCGGCGCTGGTGGTGGGCCGGTGGGTGGAGCTGGCAATGGCGGGGGCAATCGTGGTGAGAGGCGTGGCAACTGGCCCTCTCCCAAGAACAGGAAGTGATGCTTTGGGTTTTTTTTTTTTTTTTTAATTTGGAAATGTTTCAAATGCATCCCTCTATCATTGGCCACTCTTTTCTATAAAACCTCTTCCCCCTTAACATGTTAACACTTTATTATCACAAAAAAAATTTAGTTACCAAGACCATGAACACATTCTAATTTTTTTGGTTTATAGCTTTTGTCCCTTAATTGGAAATTCACACTCAGTGTCCTTCCACAAATCCTAAACTCTACTCGAGATTTTTACATACTACATCCCATTTTAATGGAAATATTTTCTGACTGAAATGCATTCGACCACATGGCCCGTTTATGTTTGCATAAGCACAAAATGACATCAACCTAAGAAAGATGTGCTTAGTTTGTGTATGCTGGGCACGTTACGTGAAGAACTGTGGCTTGGTTGGTATTATGTACTTGTGTATTCACATCACACGTTGGATTTTGGAAGTTGCTCTTTTAATGAGAACAAATGTATCATAGATTTGTTTTCCCCCCTTTCTTGTGTTATTAATTTTCCATTTCAACCTCTTAAAGTTGAGGATATCTTTTTTTCTCCTGCAAAGCAGGTCATTAAAACGCATTTTTAAATAAAACCCTCTTCATTTTTGGTTCAAACTCACATACTACTATGCCCACCAAGTATCACACCAGTGCTCCGAAGTTTTTTGAATTCACTGTAATGCCCACTTTCAGAACTATGTGGAGTATTTTTCCTTATGTTAAGTTATAGGTCCTCTCTGCTCATTGCTTTGGGTTTTCAAATAGTTTTATTAGCTGTTTTGGCCTCCGCATGGAAATGTAGTCTAATAGTGCACATTATACGTGTTTATATTATTAGACGGTGATCTTAAGTGAAGGTCCTTTAAAAGTTCCTCTTCGTGGATCACATCGTGTTAAGGTTGTTTCTGTTGTGAGCAAATCACATGACTCTTAGCTTTAGTGTCAGATCCTCATTAGATTTTTTTTTTTGAGAACATCCGTTAAAGATTTTCTTTTGTCTTGCACTTACGTTAAACCAGTAAACTCCAAAACTCTCCTTTAGAATAAAGATCGTTCAATGTTTTTTTCATTCTCCTCCAAATGAATAGCTGTATATTGGGCATCTTATAGGTGTCATACTGCAGTTCCAGGTTATTGAACATGACAAGTATTGTGCTACAGTTCTAGGGAGTGTAGAGAATCATTCTTTGACCACCCTCTGCATTGTAAATTCCCTTCTTCTTCTTTTTTTTTTTTTTTTTTTTTTTTTTAAATGAGACCTACACAAGCTCTTCCTCCAGTGTGTATTTCCAAAGTCCCCACTCTCCCAAAACATGTCTCAGAACTATGAGCGGCTGCTCACATCCTCGGACTGATCTTCAATTTACCAGTCATCTCATTGAGACACAAGTCAATGCCAAGGAGTCCGTGGCCCTTTTTGAGTAGTGTTAAAAAAATGAGACATTGGTTCAGTGTGCAATATGCCTGACGTCAAACAAAACCTGCCCATCCAGGGAGCCTGAGCCCAGGTTAACAAGAAACCACACATGCTTGGCGTCTAACGAAACGGATCAAAGCATTGTTCCCTCCTCATTTTGACCAGCATCTGTATCCTAATGGTGTAAGTTGGGGTTTGTTTGTTTTCTGGGAATGCCTTGGTCTAATGAATAGCTTTGAAATAATAAGTAGGGCTTTCAAATGATATGTATGTGTGAGTAGGGCATTTAAAAAGTATGTGTGAATTTATATCTGATCTCGACATGTAACGTGTTCTTTTGAGGATAGGACGCTTTACTGAAAGGCGAACACGAGTCCCAATTGCCCACATTTTCTGACACTATTAGGATGTTTATTTTACCTAGGATATTTCATTATATACATTCAAGTGTGTGTATATGTTAATCCAAATGAAGTGCAGTGGAAAAAAATGTTAAATCGCTATATATATTTTTTTCCTACCTACTAAGGAAAAGAACTAAAATGGGTTTATTTTACTTTTCTTGCAGACGTTTTTACCAAGCATGGTTTCGTCCTCAGATACAGCTTGGTCCGTCTATTCGTTGGAAGCCGTTCTCCCATCGGCTTCCAGTGCTGTTTATCATCCCTCTTAAACTGAAACCATTGATGTGGTCACATTATATGTACCAATATTGAGTAAAATGAATAGAAAATGTGTATTCCTTGAAATACTCAGAGATTGTATTATACTTCTAACTATACCAAGGTACCTGAAGTTGTTACTGCTGTCCTAGCATCTATGGCTTATTATTGGAACCTTGATATACACACATGTATGTATATTGGTATGCATCTGAGTTTGTCCGCCCCAACTTACATTCCCACACACAATTGTTGCCATTTTTAAGTTCAAGGGAGCAATGTACAAGCAGAGAAGTGTCTTATTATAATAAAAAGTATACAGAGAAAAAGTTAAATAAAAATCTTTTGTTTTAATGGAAGATCTGTGGCTTGACTTCATTTCACCATTAGTGTCATTAAGAGTGAGCTAAATAAAAATTAGTTTAGGCTATTTTTTCTTTTCATATATTCCATGTCCTTCATAATTTCGTTGATTTCCTCTACATGTTTAGGTACACACATTTTCACCTAAATTAAACACATTTTACAGCAATTTCTTGATGTTACATTTCAATGTTTGTGGCTGACATATTGAAAAACATGTATAAGTCAGACTCCTCTAAGTATGAGTCTTAAATGTCAAATATAAATGCAATATAATTCGATGACCTCAGTACTTGATTATATGAACATAATATTACATGAATACTATATTCTACTCACCAGATAGCAAACACACTGCGAATGGCAAAAAACTCTGTTTATCCACCTTTTTAACGTGAAAGAAAGCCTATAGGTGAGACTTCCGGTTCTTTAGCCACTATGGGGAAATAAGAGAAGTAAACATGCAGTAAATGGTAAAACTGTTTGCACTACAAACCACTAATAATGCACTAATAATTAGGATAATACGTTAAAATAATATGGTAAGATACACCAAGCAGCAAAACACAGACCGGAAGCCAGACCTATAAAATTTACAAACGGCCGCGCCCACTCTTACGGGTAGAAAAGGGATAAAGACTACAATTCCAACAAGCTCCGCAGATCTGTGAAAGCGGAAGTGACCTGCCTCATGATCACGTGCTGTATGTAGAGCGGAAGCCTCCAATCAGCGTACAGTTGTGTTGCTGCGGCTAACATCGACCCCGGGAGATCCTTGAGGTAACACGAATAATCGCTTTAATCGCTATAATGAACAATAATACATAGTAGTTTCGATGTGTCCGCAGATTGGGGTTATTTCTGTAAATTCGTTGTTAATTTTATGTGTTAGGACTGTCTCCAGTCGACATGTTTTAGAGATACACTCGGCGAATTTGCTGCGGCCTACGTTTAAGCGTTAGCTAGCAGCGGCATGCTAAACTCATCTTTTCGTTAGCTAAATACGCGTTAGCTACAAAATGGCATTTATCAAAATACAAACGAGTCTTCTTTAATAAACCAGTGTTTTTAGCTATTGCCCACACATAGACGTATGTGTAAGTAACGTTATGTGTTTCTTTGACTCGGTGATAAGGTAACCAACCGGCTATGTTAGCGTGCGTCAGGCCAGTCCAGTCCAGTCAATTGTTTACGTGAAAACACTTAAACGCTATACATATTTTATGAACGTACGTAAATTAAATATCTTACCGCAGCAATATGACTCTTTATTTATTCTCTGTTATTTTTGTTATGTGTTTATCAGTAAAGACTGATTTGGAGCGGTATTAGATATAGTCTTGACATCTGTTGTGTAATTTAATATTAATAATCTAATGTCGCTCTACTCTCCTCTTTTCTAGTTTCCCAACATGAGTAGCTCAGAGGAAGTGTCGTGGATTTCTTGGTTTTGTGGTCTACGGGGAAACGAGTTCTTCTGTGAGGTTTGTATTCGTCTCATATTTTGTTTAACTATATAAGGGTGAAATGTCAGTTTAACCAATTAGAAATTAACTGTGGGGTTGAAATATCCATTGGACAGGAGCACCACCCTCCTGAAATGACAGCAGAATTTGTAGGATTGTGTGTTAATATAAGAATTTATAGGACAAAGCATACTACACTTTTATTAACACATTTATTTGTAACTGGGAATCATGAGAATATTGTAGTAAAGTTTGGAGAACACTGAGTTATAAGCAGAGTGATTTCCTCAATATAGAAAACTGTCTCTTAATCACTCATTGTTTTGCTAAAACAATTGGCAGTATTCGTTGTAAAGAACAGTGGATACATGTGTTGTTGCCTCCATTAATGTTGGTATGTGGTACATCTTTTTAACTCCATACAGGTAGATGAAGACTACATTCAGGACAAGTTTAATCTTACGGGACTCAATGAGCAAGTTCCCCATTACAGACAAGCCCTTGACATGATCCTGGATCTGGAACCTGGTCAGTGATTGTGTAAATGAAAAATCATGTGTTTTCTGTTTTATTTTTTAAATAATGTTTTATCATCTTGTGCTTAAAATGGTGGCGTTTGCAGGATTTCTCATCATTTAGTCCCCCTTAAACCCTGTTTGTCTGTCTCTCCTAAGTGCAACGTCTTAATATCCAGTCAACAAAACTAAAATCCATTAATCTCCTTTTCAGAGCAGATGAATTCAGTCTCCTCATCGGTTTCATGTCTGAAGTTAGACAATTGTTGTTGTTTTTTTAAATGCACATTTACCGCAATTATCTGCTTAAAGCAAAATATTTCCCAAAAACATTGTAACTTAGTTAGTTTAGCATGATTTAAATATGATGTGAATAAAGCTTGAGACATTGAGGATGAATGCAAGTGCAACACCTAAAAACATGCTAGAAATGATCTGCATTTCACTGTTTAAAATCACTTTGAAAGACTTTAAATGTTGTGATTTGCTTTTTTGTGTAATGGTGTTATTGTGTGTTTTCAACAGATGAGGAGCTGGAGGACAACCCTAACCAGAGTGACCTGATTGAGCAGGCTGCTGAGATGCTGTACGGACTGATCCACGCACGCTATATTCTCACTAACCGTGGCATTGCCCAGATGGTACGTTATCTGTGGGTCATTTAGTTATTGACTTACAATGTAGGGCCCTATTTTTTCACAAATTCCTTTTTTTTTTTTTTTCGTCAAATTCAGTCTTTTCCGTCTTAATTTTTCTGGGTTTTGTTTTTTTCTGTTTTAATTTTTCTAGACTCTATTTTAAATATTAAATTAACAAAATATTAACCAAAAAGCATGTAATTAATTGAAATCATGAAACGTACACAATTTAGCAGCAATTTATTAGAAGTTTAACAAAAAACAATTTTTTTATGGCCCTATGAAATTTTATTTTTCCCCCTTTATATTTACTTTTATTTTGACAAAATTCACTGTTTTCCATTTATTTTCTGGATTCAGTTTTGATGGTATTATCAAAAGCATCTCTTTTTTGTGGCTTAATATTCAGACACTGATTTTACCTTAAGTTTACTGATCTGCTTTTCATTTATTCATCCAAGATTTGACAAATTCTGTAATATTCTGTGATATACAGTAAATTATGTTTTTATGACTGGATTCAGTGATTCTGTCTGCATTTCCCACATTGTGGAAATCATAGGGGCCTTAACAATGCAATTAAATAAAGACTTCATACATATGATGTTTTGCTTGTTTTCTCTTGCAGCTGGAGAAGTACCAGCAGGGAGATTTTGGCTACTGCCCTCGTGTTTACTGTGAGAATCAGCCAATGCTACCTATTGGTGGGTGTCCCATTTATATTTTACTTAAAGGTGACCTATTATGCCCCTTTTTGCAAGATGTAAAATAAGTCTCTGATGTCCCCAGAGTGTGTATGTTAAGTTTTGGCTCAAAATACACCACAGACTTTTTTTCTTTTTTTTTTCAAGCTTGTTAAAATTGCCATTTTTAGGGAATGAGCCAGAATGTGCCATTTTTGTGTTTGTCCCTTTAAATACAAATCAGCTGGTGCTGCCAGAGAAGAGGGCAGAGCTTCAGGAGCTGGCCAAAACAAGACAATCTCTTACACTGAAAATGTCAGAAACTCAGTAGCGGTGTTCAGCCCTATATGTTCGAACCGGAATCGGTTTAAAAGTCAGTCATCTGATTGTACTGTGCATAATAAATGCACGCTTATGAATTGCACAGATGGGAGCACGGTGCAATAAAAATAACAACATAGCTGGTCTCACAGTGCCATCGTGTGCAATCACAAGCTGTGTAAGTCCCTCTTGTGATTATGAGCTCAACAAATTGAAGTGGTTGACTTGGCATTGCTTTCATATGCAATTTTTAACTACCACATTCCTGTTTACGATCTTTTTGGTAGAACGTGAAGGCAGCATCAGTGAAAACAGGCAAAGACAATGGTAGCTTTAGCAACATTAGCCATACAAAGTGCTGAGAAGCGCTTTCAGAAACGAGTTTGGAAATCAACGAAGCGTTGATGTTGATCCATAAACATAGGGGATGATGTTTTTCTGGGACATTTCCTTTGAAAATTAAGTTTAACCACATTGTACTCAGAGGCTCAGATGGAGTCTAGAGACTTTTACCATTTATATGCAGGTTGTTTTCTCAAACAGCGGCTGTGTTCAAATACTTCATTAGGGATGTTAATTTTGGTTATTTTTCCTAACCGACAGCCGATGCTTGTTAACTGATTATTAACCGTTAACCGACAAGATTGTTTTAAATTAGAATTTAATTATTTTAGAAAGGATAAGTATAAGTGACCCGTTAAAAATACCAAAATTCGTTCTCCAGGGATTAATTTTACATGCGCAAAAAGCAGCAAACAACAGAACATGAGGATTCCCATGGACACATCACATCACGCACGTGCAGCGCTTGTGCTAATGGAGAAAAACATAATAAAGCTACGCTATGTAATGAATCCTATACGTTAAAAATATTTATACTTAACAAAATGAAAGAAAAAAAGTGCTGGTATGCAGAGTTTTGGTTGATTTTGTGCTGCGCGAAAGGAAGACGGTTGAAAGCGGCATCCTGTTTTACAAAAACACAAAGATTTGTTTTTATTGTGAATGTACGCAAATAAAAGCAAACCGTTTACAGNACGCTATGTAATGAATCCTATACGTTAAAAATATTTATACTTAACAAAATGAAAGAAAAAAAGTGCTGGTATGCAGAGTTTTGGTTGATTTTGTGCTGTGCGAAAGGAAGACGGTTGAAAGCGGCATCCTGTTTTACAAAAACACAAAGATTTGTTTTTATTGTGAATGTACGCAAATAAAAGCAAACCGTTTACAGTTTTGATTAACTGTTAGAAGGAAAAAATCAAGTGATTGCGCCGCACGCGCGCACAGTTAAGCATTGCTAACTGGAAAAATCACACTGCTTAATTATCAACGTACTGCCGTGATATTATGCCAAACTTTTGTTTTATGTGGATATTGGAATGCGAGTGAAGTACAAAACCAGGTTTACATAATAAATATTTTGGCATTCAGATATTCGAGTAGGTAAACATTTGGATTTGTGTCGTATTGAGAGACCCAACATTAGTTTCAGTTTCGCTTTCGCCTAAATGAATTAGTTTTGGCTTGCTTCTTATATTTTCTATTCTTGTTCTTTTCTGAATACTGTTAAATGAAAAGAATTTCTGTGGAGTGAGGCGAACTAAAGTAGCCTAGCATATGTTTATAGTGTTTGTAAACATTTTGCGTTGGCAAAGGTCTATTTCTAAATGTAATAATAAAATGCAACTTCACATTATAGGCCTACGGGTTTTTTTGTCCTCCCTCTCAAAAATGCAGTTTTATTTGAAACATCCAGCAAACATATAATATTAAAATATTTTGATTAATTTCTGGAAAAAAACAAAAAAAAATCTTTTAAACTGTTTAACTGATTGTATTAATCGGTCAAAATTCTTCCTGTCAGTTAATGGTTACCCGGTCAAAATGAGCATCCCTACACCTGAAAGTGACTTTTGCATAATAGGTCCCCTTTAAATGAGAGAAATTTGGTCTGTCCTTCTCTCCAGGGCTCTCTGACATTCCTGGTGAGGCCATGGTGAAACTCTACTGCCCTAAGTGTATGGATGTGTACACACCCAAGTCGTCCAGGCACCATCACACCGATGGAGCCTATTTTGGCACTGGCTTCCCCCACATGCTCTTCATGGTGCATCCCGAGTACCGGCCAAAGAGGCCTGCCAACCAGTTTGTGCCCAGGTTTGTCCTTCCTTTATATGGCACTCACCTGCTGCTCTGTATAAATGGATTTTCTCACGTTTCTAAAATCGCTTTTATTCTCTCTTTCCAGGCTCTATGGTTTCAAGATTCACCCAATGGCTTACCAGCTACAGCTGCAGGCAGCCTCCAGCTTCAAGAGTCCCGTCAAAGCGATCCGCTAAGAACCTGAGCGGGGCGGGATGGGGTGGGACGGGGTGGGTTGTGTGTCCGTCGGCATGGCCTCGCTCTTCTCCAACAATTTTAGATTCGACCGAGATTTAAATACGGAGAGAGCGAGACTATTAAAACACTCTGGGGAGAAACGAAAACCTTACCTCTGAAACACTGTACAGAAAACGGAGTGTTCCTTGTGAAAATGATTTCAGTTCTTAACCTCCACATAGAAAATAAAGTTATAATTAAAGATAGATACCTGTAGGATGGCTCTGCTCACTCTCTGGTCCTGTTTGTTTTAGTTTGCGTGCGAAAGCGTCGTGAATTGACGCGACGGGTTGATTGATCGTTAAATCCGCAGTTATATCGTCGTTCGGTCCCCTCCTCCGTGCAACCAGATATTTGGCTTACTTTAAAACGGCTGTTGCATGAATAAGGCAGTATATTTTGGATTTGTTTTAAGCTGGGATTGTCTGTGACTGTTCTTTGTTGACAGACTGCAAGCTTTCAGTGCATGTATTAGAAAAGACCAGAAATGGGAAGACACAATTGCAATCAGGAACCTGTCTCTGTCTTAATTAGACAAGCGTTTTGTTTTAATCATAAGTCCTGCACTGCTCGTCAGAACGACGCCAGCCTGTTCAGTTCCTCCGGTGTCAGAGAGATTTTACTAGATTTCCAACAGAATCACAATTAGGATGTTTTTTATGTTTGGTATGGGCCCAGGTTTTTTCTTCTCTTGTTTAAAGTATTTCTTCTGGTAGAGAGGCAGAAGAGTAGAATATATAAATCAGTTTGAATGTTTTTGTTTTTTTTGGTTTTTTTTTCTCCTTTACAGCTGTTGAGGAACCAGGGTTCAGAATTCACAATAAATGTCTTTTCCTAAGCTGTGTGAGAGTCCTTGATGTTTGTACCCTCTTTTGTTTCCAAAGAGTGTCATGGCTCTTTTCCGTTTTGGTTTACGCCAAATCACATGGACCACTTTCACTTTTTGGAGTTTGACAGCCTTAGTGCTCTTTCGCTTTACTTGCGTTGAAAATAGTGTGCAGGTTAAAGAAAAAGTTCACTTCCAGAACAATAATTTACAGATAATGTACTCACCCCCTTGTCATCCAAGATGTTCATGTCTTTCTTTCTTCAGTTGTAAAGAAATTGTGTTTTGAGGAAGCATGAAAGAAACAGTTTGAGCCTTCATTTGAGCATGAAAGAAACAGTTGACCAAATTCAATTTTCTTTTAATAAACATTTTCTGCTCATCGAGTACCTTTTGCTGAACAGACAGCTTCATTTAGATGTCAAACTACCTACCTACGTACTACACCTTAAGGCATAGATACCATAGAAAAAATACTAAAGTGATAGGACAACATTTACCATGTAGACTGCATCCATCTCACACCCAAACGTTATATAAATAGTCAATAAATAAACATTACATAACCAATTGTTCAACCCATGTCATAGCAGGTTTAGTAATTTGAGTCCTAGATTAAGAAGCCCTAAACCCTTAAAAGACACCTTTCCATTTGATCACATCAGGTGCAAGAAATGACAATTGCAAGCATTGTTGATACACTACAAACTGTGCTTGAAACCAATTACCATCTCTAACACATGAAATCTGACTAGTTTTACCTTCCATTCAAGGCATGAATATTGATGTAAATGTATGTTGAACAACAGTGATAACTCATGTAGATGTACAGATGGAAAATTACATATGAACAGATCAATGAAGCTCATGCAACAAAGAACAAAGTGATTAAACAACAAAACAGGACTCATCAACGTAAGCAGCAACCTGCACTATTTTCTATCATGTGGACAATATAAATATTAGATCTTTGTATAATATACAGTTGGTTTTGTTTTATTGATTGTTGCCAATTTATTTGATGTGATGTGTATGGCTGAACTGATGTGCCAAACTGCAGCAGAATCCCGCTGGATTCTCACTCTTCATGAACAACGTTCTGCAGCAAATAGCAATTTTCCCTTTTTAATGTTTACAGCTCTTCTTTGACTCCATTTAGAACGAGAGGTTTGGATGCCTCACGCTTCAGGAAGCTGATGAAATCCTTTACTTCACGGGCTCCCTGAAAGAAAATACGACCAAAATATAAAAAATAAATATTTACAATTACAAATATACAGTATGGTATGGAAGGGCGTTTTCACCACTGAGGGAAAAAAAAAAAGGTAATTGCGACTTTTTTATCTCACATTTTTTACTTCTTTCCTCGCAATTACAAAGTAAAGCCAGAATTGCCAGATAAAAACTCACAACTGCAAGAAAAACCCCCCAGAATTTTAAATTTCATTTGCGACTTTCTAAAGCTTTATTTCTCGCAACTGTGAGTTTACATAATTCATGCAATTTTATTACTCTCAATTGTCAATTCCGAGAAAAAAAGCCAGAATTCCAAGTCTACGTTACAATTCTAAGAAAAAAATTGCAAGATTAACTATTTGCAAGAAAAGAAAACTGAATTGCAAGTTTTTATCTCACAATTCCAACTATTTCTTGCAATTGTAAGTTCATATTGTATGTTCTCACATTTCTGAGAAAAAAGTCAGAATTGCACATTTATCAATTCTGAAGAAAAAAAAGTTAGAATTGCAAAGTTATCTTGTAATTCTGACTTTATTTCTCGAGTTTACAACGCAATTCTGATTTTCATAACTCACAATTGCGACTTTATATTCTATTTTACAATTCTGAGAAAAAATTCAAAATTGCAAGTTTATATCACAATTCTGAAAAAAAAAAATCAAGAATTGCAAGAGAAAAGTCAGAATTGCAAGACATAAACTCACAATTGCAAGAAAACAAGTATTGTGAGATACAATCTCACATTTGAAAGATTTATCTGCAATTCTGACTATTTCTCGCAATTGTGAGTTTATATCACACAATTCGGAGAAAAAAAAAGGCTGAATTGCAGGAAAAAAGTAAATTATGAGATATAAACTCGCAACGGTGAGAAAAAAATCAAGAATTGTGAGATACAAACTCACATTTGGAGGTTTTATCTGCAATTCTGCCTATTTCTTGCAATTGTGAGTTTATATCTCACAATTTTGGGAAAAAAGTTTGAATTGCAAGAAAAATTCAAAATAAGAGATATAAACTCTAAGAAAAAAAAATCTAAATTGCAAGTTTGTATCTCAGAAATGATCTATTGTACCTTGAATCATGACTTTATGAATTTATATTAAGCAATTCTGAGAAAAAAAGACAGAGTTGTGAGTTTATACCTCGTAATTCTGACTTTATTTCTTGCAATTGAGAGTTCATATCTCGCGATTCTCAGAAAAAAGTCAGAATTGTCTGTTTTTTTTCCTCGCAATTTTGAGTTTATATCTCACAATTCCGAGTAAAAAAAGTCTGAATTGTGAGATAAAAGGTCACACTAACTTTTTTTACATTTTTTATTCAGTGGCAGAAACAGACTTCCATAGTATGGACATGATAGCTCATATAAGTGATATTGTCTCGGTTACAACTGTAACCCTTGTTCCCTGAAGGAGGGAACGGAGACGTTACATCAATACTGACGTATTTGGGGTCTCCCTTGGGAGCCCAATCACCTCTGATCTTTAGAAGAAAAGGCCAATGAAAATTGGCGAGTGGAATTTGCATGCTACGCCACACCCCCTTACATACGGGTATATAAGATGGCGGCGTGCAACCACTCACTCAGGTTTCTGCTGAGGAGCCGAACTAATGGCATCTCCAGCGTAGTTCAGGGTTCAATCACGTGCCTCCGAACCTGCCCTAGGGGCACCCCTGCCTGTAGGAACGCCAGGTCTGACCACAGGCTGAAGAGAAGGCGACACTCCGGGGTAACGCCGACCCGGAATGTGCCGTGGTGCCATGCCCATCTCGGGATCCGGCCATGGAGCCATTCCTGAAGCGGTCTCATATGAAGCAAGCCGAGCGGCGTGACCGTGGCTGCAGCTGCCATATGCCCCAGGAGCCTCTGAAAGATTTTTAGAGGGACCGCTGTGCTG